>JARYGA010046298.1:0-19298 GCA_030545235.1 Helianthus tuberosus
ATAACATTGTCTTAGGGACTACAACACCATAACATAAAACATTGTTTTGAAAGACATAAACATCAACACGAATAAAACGCAGTTTAAGATTTGTGACTCGTCCAGGAAAAAGTCACATTTCCTAAACCGGGATGACCTCGGAACCCATATGCAGCGGGAAAACACAACATACCGCGCCAGATCTTTAATTCCCTGAAATACATGTAAGTTGAAAAATCAACAATAATGTTGAGCGAGTTCATGTGTAAGTGAGTAAATAAACCTTTGTATGTATAAAAACCCTGGTATGTAGCAAATAAGGAAAAAGAGATCACCAATGGTTTGCAAGGCCATTGATATGTGTGAAGTGCAAGTAGGAAGACTCAAACCTAGCAGATTTATGCGTTGGGTACAAAGTCACCCCGAGGTCCGTTCTGTTTGGGCCTGGGGCTGGGCTCGCTACACCCAGATAGATCTACCGCTCCTGCCCCTCGGTCCTACCCTGAGGATTAATGGCCTCAAGTTTCCGCCTACCCACTCACATGATCTGAATAATAACCCTCCTTACGCTAACCATACCATGTAAGAAATATTCGTAATCATAGTAACATGTATTTCACCCCCGCAGTTTAGAAAACTGAAAACAGTTAGAGAAAAGGGGGACATGAACTCACAGTGGTGCGTCTCTACCAAGTATATCTCCTGATCAAGCAGGTGTGCGACGACCTACACGTACTAAATCTATTAGACGGACGGCCGTGCCTTAGCTTAAGGTTTAAGTTTTTGGGAAATAGTTAGACAACTATTTCGTGTTTATATTTTTGTAAATACTTGGTAATTATTCTCTTTCCCAAGGATGGGGGATTTAATACATGCGTGCTCGTAAAATTCGAAATACATTATTAAGTCTCACTTAATATATTTTATTTCTTACTTCAAAATATAAATATTCTTCCCAAAATAATACTTTGACAAAAATACGCGCTCATAAATATTTCCTTAAAATGCGTAAGTTACGTTTTAAAGATCGGGCGGAAATAATTATACCGTTGTAACTTATTATTAATTATGAAGGCGTATGCATTATTTCTGGAATCATTAGTACTTGGTAATATTATTTTTACTCTAAAAATAATATCCGTATATTTCACAAAATAATCATAAACATTTTACAAGTGACGCTATAAAAAAAATTATATATATATCAAATATATATTTACCCCGTTTCATTTTGTGAAGATCCCGCCTCCGATATTTTGTAAATAAAGTCATGGTGAAATTTACGTTTTGAAAACAAGTCAAAAATATATTTACAACACTTGTAGTGAAAATATTTCCAAGTGTTAGGTTTTTAGAAAAATTTCGCCAGAGTTTCCCCTGTAACTGGAGGTGGCCACGCTTTCAAGCGTATCGTTTTCTTTTAAAAGCAAATCAACAATTTCCTTATTCTCAATAACAACTTTCCAAAACATCAATTAGTCAAAATATATATAAATCGCAAAAATTACATGAACTTGTGGTTTGTCCAAAATTTGTAGAAATTTCCATTACCTTTAGTGGATCTTTGCAATAATCTACTCGGTTTCGTAAAAGCCTCGTTTTTAAAGAAATTCCATCTTTACAACTTCTTGTAAAATTTGACAAAACTAGTTCTTTGTCGAAACTTAGTGTTACACAAGTATTTACACACTTGTGTGTTTGCTAAAATCATTCTTGTTTATGAAAGATCCGTCTTTAAAAGTATGTTTTCTCTTGACACGTGGTCCTTTGAAAATATCGTTTGTAGATCCGTAGATCTACTAGTTTTAAACACTATTTCGTAAGTAAAGTCGGTTTTACACAAGTTCATGTTTAATGTGTGGTAGAGTTTCATCATTTAACCCTTTGTACACTTAAACAAACTCTATGTCATGATCCATGATCACGACTAATCCGGGTTAGATGATGATCCGAGCTACCACAACATAGATCGGCAATAAATAATTATAACAAGACAAGTCTTACAAGATTTACACAACAACATAGCTTTTATCCAACATTTTTAACATTTTAGTAAACTTTTAGCATGTCTTCTTGTAAGTTTATGAGTTTTAACCGTCATATATTATTTTAACCACTTTAAAATAGATCGAGAGTGTGTTTAAAGCAACTTACTACTAGCTGGAGGCTAGGGAAGAAACTAGTCGAAGATTGGGTGGATAAAAGCAATGGGGTGAGGTCCTTCGCGTTCCGAATGCACTAAACCTCCTCGTATGAGATCCTTAACACTTGTATACTCTTGTAATAGCTTGATGGAAATCGAAAGATGGATGGATGGTAGAGGGGATGTTCGGCCGAGAGCTTGCAAGGAGAGGGAGAGAGTGTGTGTTGTGAGTTGAGTGATGGAAAGGTTAAGTGTGTTATGTCTTGAACTTATAGGCAATTCACATGATCATTAACCATTGGATCATATGTCTAATTGATATTAGACAAGAGTGATTATTTTAATCATAAATAGGACAAGGGTGTCCCCCTAGGGGACGAGTTCGGTTAGGGGGGGGGGGGGGTCCTTGGTTGGTTTCCAACTAAGTAATTAAGTTATAGTTAGATGATTAGGAGGTGTAACCATTTACTAGTATGTTATGCATTGCAGCGGGTGTTAGGGTATTCGGGGACCCTAACTGGCTCAGAAAAGGAAAAACAATGTCAATGTCAATATTTTTATGTTCCGGGTAAAGTCCGGTTGTTCGGTTGGATAGAGATCCGTTAAAGTGCTTAACAAAGCTTTAAAGTGTCGTTATTATTATTTTTAGTGACACAACTTATTCCCGATACTTTGGAAAGTGTCTAGTAACATTTTTCTCATGTTTTGGCACTTTATTAGTTAGCTAGATGCTGAATTTTAATTAAAGTGTTGAATTTTGTACTTAAAGTACGTTTTAGGCACATCCGGTCACTGTAATCTCATTCCTAGTGACGCAGTTCTACAACCCTTATATCCCTACACTCACCACTAGTGTAGCAAACTATCTCAGGCTCTTACAGGCCTTAGAGGCAGTACCTGCCTGGTGCTAGTTATGACAGCACGTTTAATAGGTTATCCGTTCATTGTGCTACTGTGCTTTTGGTGCATCAAGGTTGTCACAAAGGTGCTGTAAGCAAAACATGGAGTGACAGCAAGTAAAGTATGATGCAAGTAAGTACATGTATCAGTATTCAAGTAGCAGTTTATCCACAAGTTCAAGTAAGCACAGTAATTAAGCAGTAATTAATTATTAATTAAGTTGTACGGATACCTGGTTTAGTGAGGGTTGTCACATTCTCCCCCCGTTAGAAAAATTTCGTCCCGAAATTTTAAGTTCTGCTTCTAGAAGCAGGGTTCTTGGGAAATAGGTGGGGGTATTTCTCTTTCATCCGGTCCTCACGCTCCCAGGTGTATTCAGGACCATGTCTGGCATTCCAACGAACTTTGACGAGCTTGACACTGCTCCGGCGGGTCTTGTTTACTTTCCAATCCGTAACCTCAACAGGTTCTTCAACAAAATGGAGCGTGTCATCAACATGAATCTCGTCGGTGGGAATGACAACGGTGTCTTGAGTTGGACTTTTCTTCAGGTTGGATACATGAAATGTATCGTGAACTCCATTCAGTTCAGCAGGTAGGTCCAGCTTGTATGCTACTAGCCCTATTCTTTCCAAAATTCTTAAAGGGCCAATGTAACGCGGATTTAACTTCCCACGCTTTCCGAAGCCGGCCACACCCTTCCAGGGTGAAACTTTCAATAAAACCATATCTCCAACTTGGAATTCCAAATGTTTCCGGTTTGGATCTGCATAAGCTTTCTGTCTTTCGCGAGCTGCTTCGATGCGTTTTCGAATCTGCGCAATCTTGTCTGTCGTCTCTTGGACGATTTCGGGACCAACAAGCTGCCTATCACCTGCGTCAGCCCAGCATAGGGGTGATCGACACTTGCGTCCGTAAAGAGCTTCGAATGGTGCGGCTCCAATACTGGTGTGGTAGCTGTTGTTGTATGAAAATTCGACCAATGGCAAATGCTTATCCCAGCTACCGCCCAAATCCATAACGCATGCTCTCAGCATATCTTCCAAGGTCTGAATGGTCCGCTCGCTTTGACCGTCGGTCTGAGGGTGAAATGTAGTGCTCAGATTTAATTGTGAGCCAAAAGCTTCTTGGAAGGATTGCCAAATCCTTGACACAAACCTTCCGTCTCTATCAGAGATGATCGAGAGAGGCACTCCATGACGTGCGACGATCTCTCTCATGTATATTTCTGCCAGTTTGCTGGTGTTACCCTTCTCTTTGATTGGCAGAAAGTGTGCGGACTTTGTTAGGCGGTCAACTATCACCCAAATAGTGTCATGACCTCTTGGCGTTCTTGGCAACTTTGTAATAAAATCCATGGAGATTTGTTCCCATTTCCATTTGGGAATCTCAGGTTGTTGCAGAAGTCCTGAAGGCTTCTGGTATTCCGCTTTCACCTTAGCACACGTTAGACACTTGCTCACATAAACAGCAACATCGCCCTTCATCCTAGGCCACCAATAGTAATCCTTGAGATCTTGGTACATCTTATCCGCTCCTGGATGGATAGAGTACCGCGATTTGTGAGCTTCATCAAAAACAACTTTCCTTAAACCACCAAACAGAGGAACCCAAATCCTTTTCTCAAAACATAACGTTCCTTCCTCGTTTGGTACTAATAGCTTCTCCATCCCACGAAGATATTATTCTTCAAGATTTCTTTCCTTAAGAGCTTCTTTCTGCGCGGCACGAATGCGCAAGGAAAGATCGGTTTGGATAATCATTTCTAAAGCCCTAACCCTTATGGGCTTGATCCTCTCTTTTCGACTTAGGGCGTCGGCAACCACATTCGCCTTCCCTGGATGATACTTTATCTCGCAATCGTAATCATTTAACAACTCAACCCATCGTCTTTGTCTCACATTCAACTCCTTCTGGTTGAATATGTGTTGTAGGCTCTTATGATCTGTAAAAATTGTACATTTCGTACCATATAGGTAGTGTCTCCAGATCTTTAAAGCAAATATCACTGCGCCTAGCTCCAAACCGTGCGTGGTATAGTTCTTCTCATGTACCTTCAACTGACGTGATGCGTAAGCAATAACCTTCTGGCGTTGCATCAACACGCAACCCAATCCTTGACGCGAGGCGTCACAGTATACCACGAAATCGTCAGTACCTTCCGGTAGTGCTAGGATTGGCGCATTGCAGAGCTTATCCTTCAACAGCTGAAACGCTTCTTCCTGTTTGATTCCCCAATCAAACTTCTTATCTTTCTGGGTGAGGAGCGTCAATGGTTGAGCGACCTTCGAAAAATCCTCAATGAACCTTCGATAGTAGCCAGCCAAACCCAAGAATTGTCGAATCTCGGTTGGCGTCTTTGGCGTTTCCCAATTCTTGATCGCTTCGATCTTGGTTGGATCCACATGGATTCCATCTCCATTTACCACATGTCCAAGAAATTGGACTTCACGTAGCCAAAATTCACACTTAGAGAATTTGGCATACAACTGTTCTTTCTTCAGCAGCTCCAAAATAGCTCTTAGATGCTGTTCGTGCTCAGCCTTTGTCCTTGAATAAATCAAGATGTCGTCGATAAACACAATCACGAACTTGTCCAAGTACGGCTTGCAAACTCTATTCATCAAATCCATAAAGACTGCAGGTGCGTTTGTCAACCCAAACGGCATAACAAGGAACTCGTAGTGTCCATAACGAGTTCTGAAGGCTGTCTTCGGGATACTCTCCTCTTGTATCCTTAACTGATGGTATCCAGATCGCAAATCGATCTTTGAGTAAAAGCTTGAACCTTGCAGTTGATCAAACAGATCATCAATTCTTGGCAGAGGATATCTATTCTTGATCGTCAGCTTGTTCAGCTCCCGGTAGTCTATGCACATTCGAAAACTACCGTCCTTCTTTTTGACAAACAGGACCGGAGCTCCCCAAGGCGAGAAGCTTGGTCGGATAAATCCCTTGTCTAACAACTCTTGAAGTTGTGTCGACAATTCTTGCATCTCAGACGGGGCAAGTCTATAAGGAGCCTTAGCCACAGGCGCGGCGCCTGGGACTAAATCGATGTGAAACTCCACTTGCCTCTGAGGCGGCAGTCCAGGAAAGTCCTCTGGGAAGACTTCCGGATACTCCCTCACGACAGGGATGTCTTCGATCTTCGGTTCTGCAGCTTTCTTGTCTACAATGTGTGCCAGGAAGGCAACACACCCTTTTTTGCAAACACTTTCGTGCTTTGAGGCAGCTGATAATTCTTAACGGCGTATCGCGCTTTTCGCCATGTACCACGATTGTTTCGCCATCTTCGGTCGGGATGCGAACGACCTTTTCGTGACAAACAATTTCTGCCTTGTTGCTTGATAACCAATCCATTCCTACTACCACGTCAAAGCTCCCCAGCTGGACTGGTAGTAGATCCAAAGTAAACTCACGTTCTCCCAACTCGATTTCACAACCTCTGATCACTTCATTGGCTTCTACTAACTTCCCATTAGCCAATTCGATTGAGTAGGGAATGTCTAACTTACTAGCGGCTAACCCAAGCATATTCTTAAATTCTAACGATACGAAGCTATAGTCGGTACCAGTATCAAATAAAACGGATGCATAGCGTTGGTTTACAGGGAACGTACCAGTAACGAAATTGGGATCCTGGCGCGCTTCCCTCGCTTCGATATGGAACACTCTTCCACGGGCTTGGTTCAACTCTGGGCAGTTCCTCTTAAAGTGCCCGATATCACCACAGTTAAAGCATCCAGGTCTTTGTCCGTTTCCACCTCCATTTCCAGCTTGGTTATTCCTTTGGTTATGATTTACAGCGCCTGCTTGATTCGCATTGTTTCCTCGATTCCCATCACCTCCATAGTTTCCTTGTGGGCGATTTCCAATTCCACCCCGGTTATTGTTTCTGTTTCCAAATCCTCCTTGGCCTCCCTAACCAACAGTGGCCCAACAAGAATCCTTCAAGTGGCTAGGTTTCCCACACGCTTCACATACCTTCAAACCACATCGGCCAGAATGGTGACGCTGGCAGGTGTTGCACTTGGGCTGGGTGCCCATATATCCCTTTCCTTTCTTTCCACCACCAGCTGTAACCTGAGCTGGCGCGTTTGGCTCTCCTTTCTTAACAACACCACTAGTGCCTTGTTTAAAGTTCGAGAATTTTCGTTTGTTACCTCCGGATGACTCGACGTGAGTCTCTTTCTTCTTTGTCTCGATCTCACCAAACTTGTTCAGGCGGATAGCCTCCTCAGTGAGAGCTATGCTCAAATCGATTGCCTCAGTAATTGTTGCAGGCTTGGAGGAGGTCACCATGCTTATGATTTGAGAAGCTAATCCCCAAATGAAGCGTTCAATCCGCTTGAATTCTGGAGTGACCATATAGGGTACCACATGCGACAGGTCGTGAAACCTCTGAACATATTCCGCGATCTTCGGACCTTCCATCTTCAAATGCCAGAACTCAGTTTCCAATCTTTGGATTTCAGCGCGAGAACAATACTTTTTGCGCATTAGTTCCTTCAGTTCGGTCCATGTTTGTGCGTAGGCAGCAGCTTCACCAAGTGTCTGCACTTGCAAATTCCACCAAGATAGGGCTCCATACAAAAATAGCCCAGAAATGTAGGTGACTTGCTGGTCTGGTGCACATTTGCTCATGCGGAGAACAGATTCAGTCTTCTCGGCCCAACGAACAAAAGCGACAGCACCTCCGGTGCCATCAAAGTTGACAGGCTTGCAGTCTAGAAACTGCTTGTAGGTGCACCCATGAGGTGGATTGTTGTTGCCATTGTTGTTTGAGCTGCTTTCGCTGGGTCCTCCTTGCGAGACGGCGTATTGCGCGATGGCAGCAGCGATGACTTGTTGGAGTTCTGCCTCATTGGTAGGCATCGGCGTTTGACGTCTCGGCGGCATCTTCTAAAAGATGGGTTTACGTCGGTCAGGCCACAATAAAGCGTACGTATATAATGATAGTAATAGTACATAACATCTCATGTTATAATCATATCAATCACACAACATCCCATGTTATAAAACATAAATAATCAATCAAAACATCACATATGATGAGAATACTGCGATTGTATTGCCAAACTCGAGACCACATGGTAGAGTGTACAAGTACATAATAGTGTCATACATCATCATCGACTAAGGGCTACATCACCCCAGTCCAAAAGAATATCAAATCAGTGTCAATACATCCCATATACATGATCAACAAAAGTCAGAATCAGAATGCAGTCTCCAAAAATGCTGTGTGGTCGGAGCAATCGCCGTCTTCTCACCAACGTCTACCCATGCTGTACTAAAGATGCCCTAAACTGATGGTGGTGGAGGAGGGGGAAAATGGGTGAAGAACAAACGTCACAAATGGAGCCAGTCCTCCTCCATGGCTCTCTGGGTACGCAACCAAGAAGCAACCTGCTGCTCAAGTGCCAAAAGGCGTGCAGCATAGTCAGGTAACAATGGTCGAGGGTGCTGCGAAGAAGCAGGGTGGGTCTGACCCTGACACTGGCACGGCGGTGGTTGAGCTTTCTCAAGCTCCTGAATGCGCCGTGTGAGTGCCTCCTGCTGGACAACAAACGACATCAGAACGTCCTCAATAGAATACCCCATATGGAAAGGATGGTAGGGGTCGGTCGATGGCATAACAGACGGTGACGTCCAGAGAAACGGCTCGCTGGCTGGATCAAAAGGTGGCACAAAGAATGGTGGTACAGGGGGAATAGCAGATGAAGACTGTGGCCTAACTGGAATATATGTCGGCACATGTCCAAAGGGACGAGCTGAGGAACCCCCTCTCCAGGTCGAGCTGGAGGTGTGTACTGTGCAAATGAAAAAGAGAAATCAACGTGACGTGCATCGGTGGTATGAGGAGGAATAGGTGGAAGCTCATCATCCGCAGGAATCCACCCATGCTGGGCGTGCTCATCTCGTGGGTCAATCTGTGCCTCAAAAAGTGCTCAATCAAACTGTACAGGCATAGGGTCATGGTGGGGTGCAACAAGAGGGTCAACAGGTATATCAGCGATAGGTGGGGGATCAACATGATCAGCAGCAATAACATGGTCACCCTCCAGTAGTGGTGCATCAGCAGGGTGATCATCAATGGGTGGGTCAGCAATCACAGGATCAATAGGTATGCCAGCATGAGCAGGGTCATGCTCAAGCACTGGGTCAGGAGCAGCTACTGGCTCGAGGGCCATGGCAGGCTCGGGATCAACGAACTCCATATCAAAATCTGCATGATCAGCGAATGCTGGGTTAACTGGGTCTACTGGGTCAACCATAGGCTGATCCAAGTGGATGAACTCTATCTCCCGGTCCGGGTCAAATCCAGGGGGAAAAACAGGGTCTGAATCCTCATCGAGGTCGTGATCGAAAGCAAAACTAGGAGCAGAGGCAGTAGATGATGCCCTGTCAGGATCTGAACCGTGTGAATAGTGCTGTGCGCTCCGAGTGTGTGACGGTGCGGAGGCCACAGACTCGAAGGAGTCTGGAGCGGGTGAGTGTGCAGGTGACTCCTCAGCTGGAGCATCTGCGAGTAACAACAGACCACCGTCAGCTAGAAGGGCCTCGCCCTCAACATCGTCCTCCAGGGGCTCATCATCAAATAGATCGACGTCGTCGTCAACGTCGGCGTCGAGGAGCATATCGTAAGCAGGATAAACGGCCAAAGGTATGGGAGCAGGGACCTCTACGAGCGGTAGGTACCCAGCAAAAGGACCATCAGCGGGCTCATCGACAGCGTCGGGCAGCGCAAAGGGCTGAAAGTCGTCCTCCTCTGTGCTGGTAACATCTGATGTGTGGACCTCGTGCTCCGAAGACTCTAAGTCGTCTGATACTATGGGTCTAGGGCCCGTGGTGTCCGAATCACCTGTGCCGGGCGAGTCCATGGTGTCTGTAACACAAACACAAATATGTACAAATAATCAATCATACAATCAGATAAGCACATTAGTCACCAAGTAAGCAATCAAATAATTCTCCTAGTCCCACTAGCCTCCCAGCCTCTTAGACTGCTCTTCCTAGTCCTACTAGCCAAATTCTCCCAGCCTCTCAGACTGCTCTTCCTAGTCCCACTAGCCTATTCTCCCAGCCTCTCAGACTGCTCTCCCTAGTCCTACTAGGCAACTACCTCGGTCTCCTAGACCGAGCCTCGGTCTTCCAGACCGAGCCTCAGCCTCCCAGACTGAGCCTATAAATAATAAATAAATGTGCTCAACATTTGTTTGTAAAAAGTTTTGGATCTGGACTTGAGTGGTAAGCAGTGTAAAAATGTTTTCGTGAGAGCCCTAGTGATCATAGTCTAGACTCGAGAAGGAATCCTAGTTCGCTATGATCAGAGCTCTGATACCAAGCTGTCACACCCTGGCTTTGCGGAAGCGTGGTTAATTTGGTGTGACTTCTTAATACCATAGCTTAATCATAAAAAAAATATATGATAATAAAACCATGCAAGATCATCCATAGATTTAAGTTTTAAAACCGGAGTAACATAACATTGTCTTAGGGACTACAACACCAAAACATAAAACATTGTTTTGAAAGACATAAACATCAACACGAATAAAACGCAGTTTAAGATTTGTGACTCGTCCAGGAAAAAGTCACATTTCCTAAACCGGGATGACCTCGGAACCCATATGCAGCGGGAAAACACAACATACCGCGCCAGATCTTTAATTCCCTGAAATACATGTAAGTTGAAAAATCAACAATAATGCTGAGCGAGTTCATGTTTAAGTGAGTAAATAAACCTTTGTATGTATAAAAACCCTGGTATGTAGCAAATAAGGAAAAAGAGATCACCAATGGTTTGCAAGGCCATTGATATGTGTGAAGTGCAAGTAGGAAGACTCAAACCTAGCAGATTTATGCGTTGGGTACAAAGTCACCCCGAGGTCCGTTCTGTTTGGGCCTGGGGCTGGGCTCACTACACCCAGATAGATCTACCGCTCCTGCCCCTCGGTCCTACCCTGAGGATTAATGGCCTCAAGTTTCCGCCTACCCACTCACATGATCTGAATAATAACCCTCCTTACGCTAACCATACCATGTAAGAAATATTCGTAATCATAGTAACATGTATTTCACCTCCGCAGTTTAGAAAACTGAAAACAGTTAGAGAAAAGGGGGACATGAACTCACAGTGGTGCGTCTCTACCAAGTATATCTCCTGATCAAGCAGCTGTGCGACGACCTACACGTACTAAATCTATTAGACGGACGGCCGTGCCTTAGCTTAAGGTTTAAGTTTTTGGGAAATAGTTAGACAACTATTTCGTGTTTATATTTTTGTAAATACTTGGTAATTATTCTCTTTCCCAAGGATGGGGGATTTAATACATGCGTGCTCGTAAAATTCGAAATACATTATTAAGTCTCACTTAATATATTTTATTTCTTACTTCAAAATATAAATATTCTTCCCAAAATAATACTTTGACAAAAATACGCGCTCATAAATATTTCCTTAAAATGCGTAAGTTACGTTTTAAAGATCGGGCGGAAATAATTATACCGTTGTAACTTATTATTAATTATGAAGGCGTATGCATTATTTCTGGAATCATTAGTACTTGGTAATATTATTTTTACTCTAAAAATAATATCCATATATTTCACAAAATAATCATAAACATTTTACAAGTGACGCTATAAAAAAAATTATATATTTATATATCAAATATATATTTACCCCGTTTCATTTTGTGAAGATCCCGCCTCCGATATTTTGTAAATAAAGTCATGGTGAAATTTACGTTTTGAAAACAAGTCAAAAATATATTTACAACACTTGTAGTGAAAATATTTCCAAGTGTTAGGTTTTTAGAAAAATTTCGCCAGAGTTTCCCCTGTAACTGGAGGTGGCCACGCTTTCAAGCGTATCGTTTTCTTTTAAAAGCAAATCAACAATTTCCTTATTCTCAATAACAACTTTCCAAAACATCAATTAGTCAAAATATATATAAATCGCAAAAATTACATGAACTTGTGGTTTGTCCAAAATTTGTAGAAATTTCCATTACCTTTAGTGGATCTTTGCAATAATCTACTCGGTTTCGTAAAAGCCTCGTTTTTAAAGAAATTCCATCTTTACAACTTCTTGTAAAATTTGACAAAACTAGTTCTTTGTCGAAACTTAGTGTTACACAAGTATTTACACACTTGTGTGTTTGCTAAAATCATTCTTGTTTATGAAAGATCCGTCTTTAAAAGTATGTTTTCTCTTGACACGTGGTCCTTTGAAAATACCGTTTGTAGATCCGTAGATCTACTAGTTTTAAACACTATTTCGTAAGTAAAGTCGATTTTACACAAGTTCATGTTTAATGTGTGGTAGAGTTTCATCATTTAACCCTTTGTACACTTAAACAAACTCTATGTCATGATCCATGATCACGACTAATCCGGGTTAGATGATGATCCGAGCTACCACAACATAGATCGGCACTAAATAATTATAACAAGACAAGTCTTACAAGATTTACACAACAACATAGCTTTTATCCAACATTTTTAACATTTTAGTAAACTTTTAGCATGTCTTCTTGTAAGTTCATGAGTTTTAACCGTCATATATTATTTTAACCACTTTAAAATAGATCGAGAGCGTGTTTAAAGCAACTTACTACTAGCTCGAGGCTAGGGAAGAAACTAGTCGAAGATTGGGTGGATAAAAGCAATGGGGTGAGGTCCTTCGCGTTCCGAATGCACTAAACCTCCTCGTATGAGATCCTTAACACTTGTATACTCTTGTAATAGCTTGATGGAAATCGAAAGATGGATGGATGGTAGAGGGGATGTTCGGCCGAGAGCTTGCAAGGAGAGGGAGAGAGTGTGTGTTGTGAGTTGAGTGATGGAAAGGTTAAGTGTGTTATGTCTTGAACTTATAGGCAATTCACATGATCATTAACCATTGGATCATATGTCTAATTGATATTAGAAAAGAGTGATTATTTTAATCATAAATAGGACAAGGGTGTCCCCCTAGGGGACGAGTTCGGTTAGGGGGGGGGGGGTCTGATGCGTGCGAAGTGTTACTTATTTTAGGTGTATATTTTAAGCCCTTTTTAACACTTATTTTAGCCAAGTTTTAAATTTATAAAACACGATATTTCACTAACACTAAACACACATATGGGCAAGTGCACCCATCGTTGAGTGTAGTATATCGTTGGTAAGATACCGAGGTCGTCCAAGGACACAAGAGCTTTTAGTACCGGTTTATCCTCAACGTCTAACCAAAATAAAAGTTTAGAAAAATGTTTTAAACTAAGAAAATTAGAAACTAACTAAAATGCAGAAAATAAAAATAAAAGAAAAACAGATAGACAAGATGAATCACTTGGTTCCGACTCGTATCTAGTATAACCTTTGATTATTTCCGCACTTTTGCACATAATTAAGAGATTATCTTAGTTATTGTAGTAGGCCCCTCTTTTGAAGGTGACGTTACCCTCACCCCAGTAGCCAACATATCTCCATATAGACCGTGGAGATATGAATGGTGAAAATCCTTTATTTTATATAGACAGTAAAATAATGCCAAGACACCACGGACAAACGATAAGGAAAGATCACCTTCAACATAAGTAACTAGTTATTAAAGTCATTAATACAAAACCAAATAAAAAGTGCAAAAGATTAGAAATAAAAAGTATTATACTAGACACTTTGTCTTCACCAAGTGACGTAAGAGACTTAGGCAAACATGGCCTTGATTGTCAAGAACTCTTACGATCAATCTTGGATCCCGAGACGACTCACACACTCTACGATGGACAATGGATGATGGTGGTGGATGATGGTGTTGTGATGGTGGTGGGTGGTGGATGAAGTGTGAGAGAGGTGGTGTGCCAAGGGATGAGATGAAATGAATCCAAGCACTCCTATTTATAGGCTGAACAGAGAGCTGGGCACGGCCCCGTGTCCGTCTGACAATCTCTCTCCTCATTAATTGTAATTCGCAATTACAATAAATGCGCCTGCTGTACTTTCGACACGCCCCCGTGTCCGCTGAGCACGGCCCGTGGTGGGCAATAGAAGCTTCTATAGGTTTGTCTTTTCTGCTGCTTCTTGGGCACGGCCCCGTGCTGGCTGAGCACGGGGCGTGTTCAGTCTTCTGATTTCTCTACTTTGCTTTGGAAGGTGCCGTTGAGGGGTCGGGCAGTCCACTAATATTCCTTTTCTTGTATTTATGTTGGATTTAGCTGTCTTTTTGCTTCTTTTGCGTTTTTGAGCTCATTTAATCCTGAAAATACAAAAGGAAGACAAAAACACTCTTTTTCCAATATTAGTACTTAAAAAGGGTTAGTTTTATGCCTCATTTGAAGTGGTAAAAAATGAGCAGGATTCAGGCTGCATTTAAAGAAAACGACAGTGCACTGGACACGACCCTGTGTTGACTGGACACAGCCCCGTGTGCAGGGGAATTCCTGACACATTTTGTCCGTATTCTGACCAAATCAGCAGAGAATCTCTTTGATGAGCACGGGGGCGTGTTGACCTGGACACGGCCCCGTGTTTGGAGGCTGTTTTATGGAGTTTTGCTTCTTCTAAGGATTTCGTCGAAATCGGGTGGTTCCTTACTGGTTGGAACAACCCCAAAGTGCCTAAGATACCTTAATTGTCCTAGACTAAGGCGAGAACGCAAGAGGTTGTCGGTGAGGGTAATTCCTATTTTCATTCTAGGTGGACAAGTCCAACCCTTTCCCGGGCTCTTGTTAAAGAAGGTGTATACCGAATCGCTCAGGTCTATGTATGCACCGAACGAAGTCGATGGAGAGTCCTTCACGGCACAATCGACACAGGGACGACTATCGTCCAAGTCTTTGCTAGGTACGAAGGTATTTTCGAGAGCAACGAGGTTGTCGGAATGCGGTTCCAACATCTCTTCATGGGTATCGTCTTGGGGTGGATCAATAAAATCCTTCCCAAGCTCTTCTAACCATTTCAGAATTAGCTCTTCTAGTTGAAATAACTCGTCAAGGAGCATTTCCCCTAGAATATCTGGCTGGGCGCATTCGAGGGAGAAATAGTGATTATTTTTACTTTCGCCCCTCTTAAGGTTGTGAGAAGTTGGTGGGTCCATGTAGTGGGGCCTATAATTTAGGAAGTAGCATTTTACTTCTTCATGTTTGCCACCACATAATTGACACCACGTACCATAAGAGTGCCGAAAGTAAAAATAATTACTATCACTCATGTTTATGTCAGAAATTACCAACCGCCGGGATCTAACGGTTCTGTTTTCAGTAACTGAAACTTGGGCACGGGGGCGTGTTGAGTGGGCACGGCCCCGTGTTCAGCTTACTGTCTGATGTAAAACAGGATTGCCAGTTCCAATGATTGAGCACGGGGGCGTGTTCAGCGGGCACGGCCCGTGCTGAGCTCTGCAGAAGCTGAAAAACTAAGAAAAGGAAAAAAAACTAATAAAATAAAAAAAAATAAAAAATGATTAGGCCGTTGATTCCTAACTTTCTTAAAATCCTTGTGTCCCCGGCAGCGGCGCCAAAAACTTGATGCGTGCGAAGTGTTACTTATTTTAGGTGTATATTTTAAGCCCTTTTTAACACTTATTTTAGCCAAGTTTTAAATTTATAAAACACGATATTTCACTAACACTAAACACACATATGGGCAAGTGCACCCATCTTTGAGTGTAGTATAGCGTTGGTAAGACACCGAGGTCGTCCAAGGACACAAGAGCTTTTAGTACCGGTTTATCCTCAACGTCTAACCAAAATAAAAGTTTAGAAAAATGTTTTAAACTAAGAAAATTAGAAACTAACTAAAATGCTGAAAATAAAAATAAAAGAAAAACAGATAGACAAGATGAATCACTTGGTTCCGACTCGTATCTAGTATAACCTTTGATTATTTCCGCACTTTTGCACATAATTAAGAGATTATCTTAGTTATTGTAGTAGGCCCCTCTTTTGAAGGTGACGTTACCCTCACCCCAGTAGTTTGAGTCAGCAGGGATACAATCCTAAAAGGGTGGATTATTGGAAGATAATGAATTAAGTTATTAATGCAGTATTGTGGTAGGCCCCGCTTTTGGCGGTGACGTTACCCTCGGCTAAGTAGTCTGAGTCAGCAGGGATACAGTCCTAAATAGCCGGGTTATAGTATTAATAGTAGTTAACTTATGAGGGGATCAAAGAGTTTGGACCCCCGCCATCCAATACCGTGAAGTATTGAAGGAGGTCCTACTAAATTTGACCCAGGTCCACTGCAGGACCTCTAAACGCTGAACAATGGCAAGACCTTTACCAAACCGTTCCCTTAACCCCCGACCAGGTAGCCAACATATCTCCATATAGACCGTGGAGATATGAATGGTGAAAATCCTTTATTTTATATAGACAGTAAAATAATGCCAAGACATCACGGACAAACGATAAGGAAAGATCACATTCAACATAAGTAACTAGTTATTAAAGTCATTAATACAAAACCAAATAAAAAGTGCAAAAGATTAGAAATAAAAAGTATTATACTAGATACTTTGTCTTCACCAAGTGATGTAAGAGACTTAGACAAACATGGCCTTGATTGTCAAGAACTCTTACGATCAATCTTGGATCCCGAGACGACTCACACACTCTACAATGGACAATGGATGATGGTGGTGGATGATGGTGTTGTGATGGTGGTGGGTGGTGGATGAAGTGTGAGAGAGGTGGTGTGCCAAGGGATGAGATGAAATGAATCCAAGCACTCCTATTTATAGGCTGAACAGAGAGCTGGGCACGGCCCCGTGTCCGCTGGGCACGGCCCCGTGTCCGTCTGACAATCTCTCTCCTCATTAATTGTAATTCGCAATTACAATAAATGCGCCTGCTGTACTTTCGACACGCCCCCGTGTCCGCTGAGCACGGCCCGTGGTGGGCAATAGAAGCTTCTATAAGTTTGTCTTTTCTGCTGCTTCTTGGGCACGGCCCCGTGCTGGCTGAGCACGGGGCGTGTTCAGTCTTCTGATTTCTCTACTTTGCTTTGGAAGGTGCCGTTGAGGGGTCGGGCAGTCCACTAATATTCCTTTTCTTGTATTTATGTTGGATTTAGCTGTCTTTTTGCTTCTTTTGTGTTTTTGAGCTCATTTAATCCTGAAAATACAAAAGGAAGACAAAAACACTCTTTTTCCAATATTAGTACTTAAAAAGGGTTAGTTTTATGCCTCATTTGATGTAATTTATATGTTGCATTTTACATACATCAGGGTCCTTGGTTGGTTTCCAACTAAGTAATTAAGTTATAGTTAGATGATTAGGAGGTGTAACCATTTACTAGTATGTTATGCATTGCAGCGGGTGTTAGGGTATTCGGGGACCCTAACTGGCTCAGAAAAGGAAAAACAATGTCAATGTCAATATTTTTATGTTCCGGGTAAAGTCCGGTTGTTCGGTTGGATAGAGATCCGTTAAAGTGCTTAACAAAGCTTTAAAGTGTCGTTATTATTATTTTTAGTGACACAACTTATTCCCGATACTTTGGAAAGTGTCTAGTAACATTTTTCTCATGTTTTGGCACTTTATTAGTTAGCTAGATGCTGAATTTTAATTAAAGTGTTGAATTTTGTACTTAAAGTACGTTTTAGGCACATCCGGTCACTGTAATCTCATTCCTAGTGACGCAGTTCTACAACCCTTATATCCCTACACTCACCACTAGTGTAGCAAACTATCTAAGGCTCTTACAGGCCTTAGAGGCAGTACCTTCCTGGTGCTAGTTATGACAGCACGTTTAATAGGTTATCCGTTCATTGTGCTACTGTGCTTTTGGTGCATCAAGGTTGTCACAAAGGTGCTGTAAGCAAAACATGGAGTGACAGCAAGTAAAGTATGATGCAAGTAAGTACATGTATCAGTATTCAAGTAGCAGTTTATCCACAAGTTCAAGTAAGCACAGTAATTAAGCAGTAATTAATTATTAATTAAGTCGTACGGATACCTGGTTTAGTGAGGGTTGTCACAGAAACGATGCAGCCTACGGTCTGTTGTGGGACGAACTCAAGGAGGTCATGCTGGAAGAATTCTGCCCTCCTCATGAACGCCAAAAGTTATAAGATGAATTCTGGCACATAAAGCAGAAGGATGGTGAAAACGCTGATCTAACTGCTCGATTCAAGCAGCTCAGTATCATCTGCCCGGATCAAGTGAAGACGTCCGACATGGCAATCAAGAAATACATCTGAGCCCTACCTGACTGTGTTGCAGATTTTGTACAAGCGGCTAAGACTACGACGATCGAGGAGACTTACCTACTGGCCGCTGAAATCAATGACAAGTGGGTCAAGGCTGGTGTCCGGGATAAAACTTCGAAGCACCTACATCAAGCTACCACCACCGCACCAACTGTTGAAATCACCACCGCATCGAGCAGCAAGAGGAAGAACAAAAGAAAGAGCAACTCCAACTACTAGAACTATGCGATCACTGTTGCACCAATTCAAGCTGTACCAGCTCAACAGCAACAGCAACAACGTCAAGTAGCGGCGCCTGTGGCAAATGCACCACCTGCTAAGCGTGCATACACTGGGCCACACTCGCTTTGCCCTACCTGCACCTACCACCACCCGACTACCATCGCTTGCCGTTTTTGTGCTCATTGCAATATGTACGGCCATTTCACTACCAACTGCCGTGCTCAACAAGCTCCTACTCATCAAACTCTTCTCACCGCCCCTCAGGGTCAACAAGCTCCTCCGGCACCCGCGGTCAACGCCAGAGCCTGCTTCGCATGTGGCGATCCTAACCATTTCGCTAACATGTGCCCGAACAGGGTTGTGAAACAAGAGCCCCAACAGCAGCAGCCTCAGCAGCAGCAACATCAGCAGCAACAACAACAAGCAGCACGCGCACAAACTTTCAACATCAACGTGCGCCAAGCCCAGGCCGACAACAATGTGGTCAATGGTACATTCCTTGTGAATGGTATTTATGCTTCATGTTTATTTGATACCGGAGCCGATAATTGCTTTGTGTCGTTCGAATTCGAGAAGCTTCTTAGTCGTAAACGCTCCCATCTCTCATCGACGTTCGATGTTGAAGTCGCCATTGGAAGAACTGTCGCCGTGAATTCTGTTCTTCGTGATTGTACACTTGAGCTCAACAATCACATCTTCCCAATCGACCTTATTCCGATGCAACTCGGAAGTTTTGACGTCATAGTAGGCATGGACTTTCTTCGCGAAAACCTTGCTGAAATTGTATGCTTTGATAAGATGATTCGATTCTCACTCGCGAATGGTGATTTATTGTGCGTCTATGGTGAAACT
>JARYGA010046299.1:0-27372 GCA_030545235.1 Helianthus tuberosus
ACTCACATTTAGTGTAACCTTTGATTATTTTCGCACTTTTGCACTTTTTAAGAGATAATCTTAGTTATAGTAGTAGGCCCCTCTTTTGAAGGTGACGTTACCCTCAACCCAGTAGTTTGAGTCAGCAAGGATACAATCCTAGAGGGTTGGATTATTGAAAGATAATTAATTAAGTTATTAATGCATAATGTGGTAGGCCACTCTTTTGAAGGTGACGTTACCCTCGGCTAAGTAGTTTGAGTCAGCAGGGATACAATCCTAAATAGCCGGGTTAAACTTTTAATAGTAGTTTACATATGAGGTCCTACTAAAGTTGACCCAGGTCCTTGCAGGATCTATACACTGAACAAGGCAAGACGCTTACCAAACCATTCCCTTAACCCCCGACCAGGTAGCCAACATATCTCCATATAGACCGTGGAGATATGAATGGTGAAATTCTTTTATTTTATATAGACAGTAAAATAATGCCAAGACACCACGGACAAATGATAAGGAAGATTCACCTTCAACATAAGAAACTAGTTATTAAAGTCATTAATACTTAACCAAATAAAAAGTGCGAAAAGATTAAAAATAAAAAGTATTACACTAAACACTTGTCTTCACCAAGTGATGTAAGAGACTTAGGCAAACATGGCCTTTGATTGTCAAGAACTCTTACGACCAATCTTGGATCCCGAGACTACTCACACACTCTATGATGGATGATGGATGATGGTGGTGGATGTGGGTTGTGATGGTGGTGGTGGTGGGTGAAGTGTGAGAGAGGTGGTTTGCCAAGGGATGGTTTGCAAATGAGCCAAGCACCCCTATTTATAGCCTGCACAGAAGCCCGGACACGGCCCCGCGTCCATTGGGAATGGCCCCGTGTCCACCCATCTTCTCTTTCTTCATTAAATGCAGTTTGTCTGCATTAGTTGACCACGCCCCCGTGTCAGCTGGGCACGACCCCGTGTGCAGAAGCGTATCTGTACTATCAAGATTTTCCTAGATTCTGCGAATCTTAGAGTTGACCACTGCCCCATGTCCGCTGGACACGCCCCCGTGGTGGGTGATAGAAGCTTCTACAACTTTGTCTTTTCTGCAGACACTTGGGCACGCCCCCGTGCTCATTGAGCACGGGGCGTGTTCAGCCTTCTGTTCTCTTGTTCTTGCTTAGGAGGATGTTGTCGGGGGGTCGGGCATGCCACGTTTATTCCTTTTCTTGTATTTATGTTGGAATTAGCTGCCTTTTTGCTTCTTTTGTTCATTTGAGCTCATTTAATCCTGAAAATACAAAAGGAAGACAAAAACATACTTTTTCCAACATTAGTACTAAAAAGGGGTTAGTTTTATGCCACAATTGATGTAATTTATACGTTGCATTTTGCACACATCAATCACTTTAAATCCTTGATTGGATAACTAAGGGTATTTTTCATAAATCCTTCAATAATCTCATATGTCTATGTACATACCATTACATTCTGGTTTTTCATAACAACATACATAGTATAGGTTTTCAAAACATCCTCCATGATTTCAAAGACATTTCTTATGATTTAAAAACATTTTAACCTAGTATATTTTCTTATACCAAGTGCGTAATTTCAAAAACATTATCCATATTTTCAGAAACCTTATACATAATTTCAAAATTCATCTCACATGATTTTAAAACATCTTACAAACATACTTACCTAATACACCTACCATATAGTTTCAAAAGCATTACGTAAGGTTTCAAAAACATTAAACACATTTCCAAAGAACCTCATGCATAATTTTCAAGAACACTCTGCTCGTATGTTGACTTAACGTACGCAGTACACGACCTCCAAATTCTGCTTCATATGTCACCTTGGCATATCTAGCACCTCAACTCCACGAACACTTTACCTCCTGAATTGACTCAGGCACGTCTAGTATAAGGTTTCGATGCATCTCCCGCTACTCAAATTTCAAAATCCTTATGGGATCTTCCTATCCACATAATTTGATCCTTATGGATGTTTAAAGATGAAGATCAGAATCATTAATTGAATTATTTGCATGCTTTAACACGTATATTACGATTCAATAAGGACCAAGTTGAATTCCTATTAAGATCTTCCTATCTTCATAATTAGATTCTTGAAAATGTTTAAAGTGCCAATTGAAGTCCATGGATTGGATTCCTGGTGTACTTTAAATACCCGAGTACAATCGATAACAAGATGATGAACAAAATTAATAACAAGTTGATAACAAATTGAAGACCAAGTAAAACAATTATGTGATTACGTGATTATGTGATTATGTGTTTATATGTTTATATGTTTTTGTATGATCCAAATATCCGTTATCCAAATCCTCGTAGAATCTTCCATATCTTCATATGAGGGATTCATAGTAGGATATCCAAAGGTACTACCATAAATCCTTAATGGGCTTCTACGTAATAGTTAAGACCCTTGGATTATAAAGTACTATTCCATAATTCAAAAGAGACCCCTTGAGTGGTCTAGTTAAAAAGATTGAATCATTAACCTGGTTAATGATATCATGAGATGATGTAGCTGAAAAGACCCTTTTAGTGGTCTATTTTAAAAGATCATTTGTTGATCTAACTAAAAAGGACCCTTTGGCAGTCTAGCCACAGTCATCGCAGGTTTATTCGTTTGATTTTCTTCCCCTACACATTATAAAATGCACTGTGCGGACTGTGCAAGGAATTACGTAATTATGGATGCATATATAATTATGAAATTCAGTGCACAGAAACCACAGTAAGATTTGTCATGTGTAAGAACCTATAGTGGCAAAAATAACGAAACGTGAATAGTGTAATGGAGGTACGGTGGACGCACCGATGGCGCTTCTTATAATTATATAAGTGTCCCTCTTACATTGCAAGCATGATGTTATTTTAGTCACTAGAAGTTCAGAACCTTAACCAAGATTGCTTTATCTTCTCGACTTCTAGATTCGAGCTCACACAATTAGCCTTCACTCTATCCATGTTCGAGGCTTCAGCCTTTTGTCGAATTCACACGCACTTATATCATTTTAACAACTTTATAGCGCTCTTGAGATTCGGTACGACCATGCCCCAACTTATTAAAATAGAGTTTAAATCTTTAGATATAAACCCTTCCCTTCAAACAACTGAATGGTACAGATAATAAAAGTTTGCGGGAAATCCAAACGTGACCCAGAGGTTCTACTTAGGGAACGGAGGATTTATTCGAAAGCAAAACATCTGCATCTACTCTCACGAGTTTCCTCCAAATAAATTTCGGGACGAAATTTCCTAAAGTAGGGGAGACTGTGACATCTGTGTCACTACTGTTAGTGCATATGTCTGTTGACTTCGTCTTGTATCGAGTCATGTAACTAGATAGATAGACCAAGACACGTAGTACGAGAAAAACAGGAAACAGGTCTGAACCAGCAGGTTCACACGAAGTGATCAGTTCTTGCGAACTGACCAGTTCGTACGACCTGGACATGTCTGGTTTGTGCGACATGGGTTTCCTATATATAGTGAGTCTTGGGTCTTCATTTGTAACTTTGTGATTCCAGTAACGAAGCTCTGGTGAAGTGTCGCCAGATCTGTAAACACTATCAAATCAATAAAATAGACATTTAAAGTAATTCTAAGTGTAAATCAAGCTGCTATAACATTAATACGTCTGATTCCGCCTTTCGTATTGATCGAGAACTCTTCTGAACGACTCGTTTAGGTCGAATCCCCGATCCTACAAGTGGTATCAGAGCTCAGGAGGAAGAGTTCTTACCATCTCAGCTTGTTTTCACCGATAAATCTGATTTCTACTCACTTTCTACACGTTTTTCTCAAAATTAACTGTAAATTCGTGGTTAGAATGATCTGATTTCGTGATATAACACGTAAAACTGAGTTTTAATCAATCCTTGAACAAATCAGAACGTAATTCAACCTAAAACTTGATAAAATTGACCAAATCATGTGAAAAACATATCAGATCGTTCGAAGTTCTTCAGATCACACGAGCTGAACAGTCCAGGTCGCACGGATTGTTCAAGTCGTTTGAAAAAGTAATTCAGTTCGCACGGCTTAGGTCAGATCGCACCAGTTCAGTTCGTACGGGGTGTTTGAAAGTGATCCAAATCATTTGAGTTGTTGAAGTTGTTTGAAGTCAGCTCACACGACTTGAACAGCAAGTTTGATATTCACTCGGTTCACACGAAGTGGTCCAAATCACTTGAAAGTTTGAACCAGGTCGTACGAGTTTCAGATCGTGTGAAACTAAACTAGGTCCAGGTCGTTTGGAGGTGTACCAGATCGTGTGAAACTTCTTCAACTCATGTGAAATAACAGAACGTTTGAAAGTAAAACCTAAACCGAAACATGGATTTTGAATTTTACAACGCATTTGCTACCCCGATCACTATGGCTCAGAACGTGAACTTAGAGAATGAAATGGGCACCATGCAAAAACCACCTAAGCTCATGAATATCGAGGAGTATAGTGGATGGGAGGAACGTTTCGAAAATTGGGTTCAAGCGAATCACTTAGAGGCGTGGGAATGTGTTGAAGAACAATATGTTAGACCGATTGATGAATACGGAGAAATTGTTGCTATTAAAGATTTAGATGATAAGAGATAAAGAAATACAAAAGTGAAAAGATGATGATCAGTATAATGCAACAAGCCATTAAGGAAGACATCTTGATCTTATTGCAACACAATGGAAGTGCACATTCAATGTGGAAAGCACGAAAAACGAAGTTTGTTGGAAGTTTAGACATGATCAAGAACAAAAAATCGCTTCTGAAGAAAGAATTTGATCTATTTCATGGATTGAAACTGAAAACACCAAAATGATTATAGAAAGATATTGCAATTTGGTGGTTAAGATGAAGCGATTGGATATCAAGAAAGAATAGAGAAGAATGGGTTGAAAAGTTAGCGATGCGTTACCACAAGATGTTTGGGGCACGTATCTTATGATCTTGAAGAATAATGGTGAATTTGCGAATCTATCACTGAGCAAGTTTATTGAAAAACTCAAAGTTCAAGAGATGGAACAACAGAAGATGGCGAAAATGAAGAATTCTAATGGTGAACAGGACATTGGTTTATACTACAAAGGAAGTACGATTGATAAGACCAACATTGCACCAAAGATTGAAACTGCATTTAACGCAAACAGTTCTTCTGGAGGGTCATCTCAAGGTTCAAACAACAATAATGGATTCTCTTCATATCCATCATTTGATCCAAATTTTTCAGCAACCAATTCTAAACCGCAAATCTCATACAACAATAATGGCCAAGTACTACAATGCAACATTGCATTACATCTTCAGAATGGTCAGAATTTCTCGGAAGAGGTTGCCAAAGGTCATATGTCTTTATTGGTGACCGTATTAGAATCTTATGAAAGTTTGGTAGCCAGAAGGATTGGTAATCCAATGTTGACCAAAGAGGATTATGATCAGATTGATGCTGAAGAGATGGAACTAATGGATATAAAGTGGTGTATAGCCTAGTGTGTTGAGAAGAGCTGAGAAGTTTAAACAGATCACTGGAAGAGATGATTTCCGTGATGCTGGAACTTCACCTTTAGGTTTTGATAAATCTAAAGTTACTTGTTTTCGTTGCAGGGAGAAGGGGCAATTTAAGCAAGAATTCACAAATCGTGATGCAAGTGGACCTCAAAATCCATTCGGCAACAATGATTATCATCGAAAAGCGATTTATCATCAAATTACTCTACAGCCGCATCAACAACAATCGCCACAAACTTCACATGCTCGGAAGGATCTGATCGAAGAGCCATCAAAGAAAGCTTATCTAGTTCATCAAGAAGATGAAAGAATTCCAGAAGGTTTTAATTAGGATCATTATGATCCTAACAAAACTTCAGATTCTAAAGCATTTGTTGCTCAAATTGAAGATTCAACTGCTGAAGATGAAATGGTGTATGCCTATTACGAATCTCAGCAATTCAGTCCTAAAAAGAAAGAAGAAGAACCAGTTTCAACAGAAGAGGCTTTAGAAAAAGCACCAATCTTTGATCACTCATCAGATGAAGACAGTGATGATGACAGTGAAGAAATTCGAAAACTTGAATATTATAAAAGAGAACTTTCACCTGTTAGGTATAATTTGTATTTTGCAGGTAAAATGGAATAGATCAAAGAAAGACAAGCTGCGAAAAAGAAGAATCATAAGGCAGCAACTGTTGAAGAAAAGGTCAAACCTGAGGAAAATGTTCGAGTAGTAAAGAAGCAGGTTAAAGAAATTCTAGCTATCAAGGTTGAGAAGGAAGCAGATACTGAAAAGATACCTGAGAAGTGTGAAAATTGTGATACTGTGAAAAGGCACAACAACAAATTGATTCATAACATGAACAGACTGAAAGAATCTTATGATGTTTTAAACAAAGGTATGAATCAATATAGCAAGTCAAGCAATGAATAAGAGATAGCTATGAAGACACTCAATGGAGCGTTCATGACGAAGCAGAAAATCATCAATCAGTACATTGAGAAATGTGCTGAACTTGAACAAAAATTGGAAACTTAGAGGATAGAAACTGAGAGGGTAAACAGGTTATTGAAAGTTATTCATGTGCTTCTTACGTGATTGATAGGATTTATCCTACAGTAGAAGGCATGGAAGCGTTTGAAGAGAAGAAATCTGAAATAAAGAATACTGGTAAGACACATAGTACCAATTATACAAAGTGTCCACCTCCGCTTGAAGAAGGATATTCTCCACGAAATCCTAATTCAGAAAGAGTCAAAAAGGCAACTAATTTAAAGTGGGAATCTGAACCTTCAGATGGATTTCCAGATAATATTGACATCACATTCACTGCATCTGACACTGATCAACAATCTGAGTTAATTAAGAAAGTGGTGGATCATGTGTTAGATAAAGATGAAACCGAGAGTCAACGTCAAAGTCAACGTCTGAAACTTCAAGTCCAACAGTTGAAAAGGACAAAAGGGTTTACAATAAAGATTTTCTAATATCAAAAAATAATTTGAATGACGAAACATTAAGTAGCATATACTTTGAATGATTCTGACAAATTATATTCTGATGAAGAATTTCCAATAAGAGTGTTAAAACTGAAATGATTAACAAGGTTTTCAAATTAACAGAAATTAATATTTCTGAAATAAAAGATGTAAATCTTACTGAAAAACCTAAACAATACACTTCAAGAGTTTAACAAAGGTTAAACAAGAAAAAAGTTTTGGTCCAAATCACCATAAGAAACCAAATCACAAAAATAATTTCAAAAGAAAGGATTAGGTTTTATTCCAAAAGAAAATGAAAAATATGTTAAAGATTTTAAATCGAAAGTTGTTTTTGTATCAGGGAACATATTCTGAAGAAGAAAAAGAGAATTTGTTTAGAAAGCAGACGAACAAAGAATTCCTTGCTAAGAAGTAAGAGAGAATGAAGAATGATGTTGCTCAGAAGAAGGAAACGAGAACCTGTTATCAATGTAAAAAAGTTGGGCACATTGCATGGAACTGTCCAAAGGCAACCCAAACAAAACAGGGAGTCTCTGAAAACTTGAAAAAAAAGTTGGTTGATAATGAACCACCAACCGAACAATTTAA
Organism: Helianthus tuberosus; assembly: GCA_030545235.1. NCBI lineage: Eukaryota > Viridiplantae > Streptophyta > Magnoliopsida > Asterales > Asteraceae > Helianthus > Helianthus tuberosus. The sequence continues at coordinate 7,593 of JARYGA010046299.1, forward strand.
AGTGTTCAAAAATTCAAAATTTGAGGTTGGTGAGAGTTCAACACGTTTTTACAAAAGAATAGTGAATCTGAACAACCACAGGTGGGTTGTTAAGAAATTAGAGGCACTTTCTGGCGATTAATTTGTTTCTTCGGAAGCAAAGGAGCCACTTTCTGGCGATGAATCTGACTCGTCAAAGTCAGAGGAGCCACAAGTTGAGCTAAAAAGTGATAATTCCGTTCCAACAATGGATGATGCAAATTTTCCACCATTGTCAAATGGAAACTTAAAACAAAAAATTGGCAAAGTTGAAATTTCAAATCAATTTTTTTCTGAAAAGAAAGAATTTGATGTTGAAAAGTCCTTTAACCCTAAAGTTCAAAATATTTTTGGAAAAATGGTTGAAGGGAAGGTCAAAGGGGTAAAGGAATTCTATGAAAAGAATAAGAAAGGAAAGAAACCGACTGATGATGACTCGGAATCACCCAAGGACCGTCAGGCTTGGGTGAATCTCTTTAACTAAAAATCCTAACTTGTCCCCAGGTTGGTAATTGGGGAGTAGGAATCGGCATCTTTCTTGAGAAATTCACAACTGTGATATTTCGACTTACAAGTAGTATTGTTGATAAGAACCTATAAGTGGTTAATCAAGGTCATTAAGTTGAACTTGATTTAACTTTCATACAAGTGGTTAAAGAAAAGGAAAAGTGAACTTACAAGTGGTAATTTGAAAACAATGTGATGAAACCGCATGATTTTTTATCATCAACAAAACTAATTTTCTGGAAAAAACCATTTTGATTAAAACAAACTTAAGTGTTTTGAAATCATAATGGGAAAATAGTTTGTTGTCAGGGGGAGTTCTGATTGTTTATGCTAAGTGAATGGCGAATTGAAGCAATTCACATTAGTTTGTCATTTTATGTGTACAGTTTATTGCTTTAAATTTGAAAGTAAAAGCACAATATTTTCAAATTTTCCTTGAAAATCAAAATTGAAACATATTTTTGATTCTAGGGGGAGTAAAAAATTTAGAAATTTTGAAAATTTGAAAAATCCAAAAACATGATAAAATCTAAAAACCAAAAACATCTAAAAAACAAAATGAGTTTTGTTGTGAAAAAGAGGAAATGATAGTACATCAGTAGACAATAACAGTACGCTAAAGAATTGGAAAGTTAAAATGTGATAAACGGTCTCACTGATGATATGCCAGTAGGTTTTTACACGCTTAGTAGATTGTTGTCGAGATATAAACCTAAATATCAGATACTTACTTATCTCGTGGGGAACATCTCTCGGATATATAGGTAACCCCTGAAATCTTATTTGAAGGGCTTTCTATTTCTGACATACTAGGTCTTTGTGCGTGATGATATCTGGGGTATTATACCAGGACTTCTGATTTTGCGGGAGCAAAAGACTATTCCTCGTATAATACTCTGCACTGCTTTAATCATAAAGCCCACCCTCAGCATAAAAAATGATGAAACATTGAAAAATGCTAATCATGTGCTGTTGAAAAGAAGATCCCCAAGGGGGACACACCTAAAGTCGAGCCATCATCTCTCTATTTGAACGGAAGTTCTAACCTGAGCACTCATGGTCTCGCATTACCCGTTTACAGATATCATTAGTGTACATTCATCTGTAAGACTGAATATAGGAGTCTGGATACGGGAGTATATTCTGAGGTGGGACACGCGAATAAGTTAAGTCCATTAAAACACTAATCTCGTATCTCGAATCAATTGAACTTTGTGTGAAAATTTAAGTGGATCAGTATACTGACAATCTAAGTGAATCATTTAGAACTTAAAGTGTTTAAAGCTCAACGGTGCTAGTGATTTGTCATAAACTGATATGATTCCCTTACACAAACTCACAAAAAGATGTCTGTATATAGTTTATTTCCCTAAATCCAAAAAGATTTTCAGTATGTTTTAGCATAAAATTTTGAAAATTCAAAAAGATTTTATTTCATCCTATTTTCGACAACTGATGTTGGAAAGCTGATTTTCAAAATTCCAAGTGCTACACATGATGGACAACAGGGTTGGGAGAGTTTGTGTGAAATGAGAAATGATTTTCAAATGATTAAATGGTTCCTTAATTTGAAACCAAAGTTGAATGTTACGAATACAAGTGGTTAAGCAGAGATTAAAATTGTTATAAATAAAAAACTTATGTTTTGGGTAGAGTATGTGCAGGTATAGAGCTAGATTTCGATTCCTGAGAACTTTCCGCATAAGCATATGCAGATTAGAGCCTGGTTTCTGATGCTATTGCTACGGAGAGCCAGGAGACGTTCCTGAACCTGTGAAAGATGCAGATTATGAATTCCAGACTGCGATCCCAGCTTATCGAAAGGGGGAGTCTGAAGACATAAGAGCCAGATTTCAGATTGCTGAAGAGTTTAAAGAATCAAGAGATCTGATCAAGAGAATTTGAAGAGTCAGGTTGAGTTTCTGATAGAAGAAGAGAGAGATTGATGAGGATGCTTACAGAGAAAGATACTTTGGAAAGAGCGAGAAGACCGATCAAGACTGAAGACTCAATACACTGAAGACTCGTCATCATCCAAGGGGGAGTTTGTTAGTGCATATGTCTGTTGACTTCGTCTTGTATCGAGTCATGTAACTAGATAGATAGACCAAGACACGTAGTACGAGAAAAACGGGAAACAGGTCTGAACCAGCAGGTTCACACGAAGTGATCAGTTCGTGCGAACTGACCAGTTTGTACGACCTGGACATGTCTGGTTCGTGCGACATGGGTTTCCTATATATAGTGAGTCTTGGGTCTTCATTTGTAACTTTCTGATTCCGGTAGCTAAGCTCTGTTGAAGTGTCACCAGCTCGTGTATCTTTGTCAAATCAATACAATAGACATTTAAAGTGATTCTAAGTGTAAATCAAGCTGCTACAACATCAATATGTCTGATTCCGCCTTTCGTATTGATCGAGAACTCTTCTGATCGACTCGTTTAATCGAATCCCTGATCCTACAACTACGACCATCAAACAAATACCAAACTAATGAAATATTGTGTTTCATACTTGGGATTTGTATAAATATGTGTATCATTTGCACATATCAATTCTTGTTCGATTTCAAACTTTAAATCACTTTCTGGAAGGTTATACGCGAACTGATGCTTAAAGGTAATCAGTTTAATGCAACAAATACTCTGGAACAGTGACATAGGCTTAACATACTTTAAATAACCTTTACATAACTTAGAAATAAGTTTTGGGGGGTTTGGTGTGTCGAAAACAAGTTTATTCGATCGCAGGGACTATTTGCGTCAAACTGCAAAAGTATACCGAATCGAATAGAAATGTACCTTCCGGAACATGATCATAAGTTAAACATACCATAAATATCCTTTACATAGCTTAGAAATAGGCTTTGATGGGTTCGGTATGCTAAAATAAACTTTTTGGTCAATCAGGGACTAAAAGCGTCAAAAAGAGCATAAGTTTGCATTTACGCGCATATCTTACATTCCGAACATATCCGGGCATCCAAAAATTTTTGTAACCAATAAAATATTTTATTTTAGTGATTGGAATGCAAAAATACCATTCGCCGCGCAATTTGGATCGTTTTCGCGTCCGTTCGAGTTTCCGTCGTAATTAACCGAATAACGCAACTGTACGACCAAAAGAACCGACATCCGAGATGTTTTTGAGCATATTTTAAGTTCCCTATACTTTAACCTCATTGTAGAGCCTGAAATGGGGTTAAAGGGGCTTAAACGTTTCAAAAATGCATCAAAAACCAAGTTTTACACCTGCAGGGACTAAACTTGACAATCTGTCAAAGTTCCCTAGGAGGGGCGCGTAAGACTTAGTGTATGTCTACGCGGCCCGTGACAACTTGCCAGACAGAAACATTGAATTTGGTCATTTCAGCTGAATTTTATGGTTTTGATCCCTGATTTTGAATACTATGGACTGGTTTTGATATTCCCATTGTATTGTAAACTATGGGTGACACTTGGATGGCTAGGATTAAAGCCCAAAATCCAAGAAACGATCCTAACAGTTGTCCGAAATCTATAAATACCCACCTTGATTCATTTCATTCCTTACATTTGTTCTTATTTCTGCTTTAAGTTGAAGCACTCAAGCTTCATACCTGAGTAATTTGAGTTCAAATCTTCAAGGCTTGGACATTTTGTAAGTTTCTTTCATACTTTTATGCATTTTATGTGACAACCGGTGATTTACGACACCTAATTACATGATTAATAGGTGATTACGCGATAATAAATAGTGTTTACGACGCTAATTAACTTAACCAGGCCCTTGGAGTGCCCAGGAACGTTGTTCAGCTATACAGTACGCGTATGAAGATTCGCGTGGAATCTGCGAAACATCAAATGACAACGGACTGATACCGTACGAAATACTGACGACACCGACAAATATGGATGTTACACGAACATTTTTATGCTTATGGAGTTTGGGTTGCGATATCGGGTCCCGTAGGAATTACGGACCACTTACACATGAGATGGGCTTGTAGGCCCTGGGCCCAAGCCCGAAACCCACAAGCCTAAACCTACACATAATAGGCAAAATCTCTACAAATCTTGCCAAAATCCTAGTAAAATCTCTAAAGATTTTTGTCTCAAAGATTTGAAACATAAAATCCATACAAGATTTCATAAACAACTAACCTGAATGTAAATTGAATACACAAGAGACAATATAAACCCTCCACTCTATTAAATACCCAATCCCCTCTTTACCTGCATATTGCCTCATACACACACAAAGAAAAATGTCAATACTCTTTCATGTTCTACCCTCTCCCTCACTCTCGATCTGCTGCTTGTGCACACACAAAATATGGAGTGCATCTCCTCCAAATATAATCTACAAAACCAAACATCCTCACACTCCTCTCTCTCGATACACACCCACAATAGAATTGGAGCACCTCCTTCCCTCTCTCAAACACAACATACTCAGCCAAACACCCTCGGTCTCCCCTCCAAAGCCGGCGACAAGCACAGGGCCGGTTAACCGGCACACCGAACACCCCCTCTGATGACGACCCGACGGCAGAGAACCATCGGCATACGGCGGCGGTGGCGGTGGATCTTCACGACGGCACGACGACGGAGAAAGAGAGAGAGAAGCGCGAAGAGAGAGAGAGCTGAGAAGAGTGAGAGGACCGGCGGTCAGCGCCATTGACCGGCGGTCAGCGCCATTAACCGGCGGACATTGTGTTTATCCGGCGTGTTCACCGGTTCCGGGTTCGATTTGGTTCATGTTCGGGTTATTCAAGTAAGTCTCGGGTCCAGATTCAAGCATGATTCGGGTTATGTTTTGTTTCGGGTCAAACGGTTCGGTGAGCAGGTTCGGGTCGGACAGTTCGGGTCACGTCGGATGGTTCGAGTCAAATCAGCCAAACGGGTCAACCGAGTTAACTCGGTCAACTCGGGTCAACAGCAGTTAGCAGCGCGGTTCAGATTTCGGTTCGGGTCTCGGGTTAAGGGACAGATTCTGAAGTGGTGCGGCCGACTCGGTCAAACCGAGTCAACTCAGTTGATTCGGTCAACTCAGTGAGTCAACTCGGTCAACATCCCGACGCGAAGACTTGGTAAAAATTAGCGGCGTATTTATTTTGTTATGCTATCTTTATAATTTTAATTCTTACGTGACAAGCGAGCTCGACCCGATTCATTAACATATATACATTAGTTATTATCTACATTTTGGCACTTGACGAAAATTTCACATATATTATTTGTTGACAATTGTTGAATCTTGAAAAATAACGACAACTTGTGTTGTCAGGTGTCCAAAAATAGAGGAAACTCTGCCCGTTTTTCGAGAAATCCGTAAAATAAAGCGAGTTTTATTATAAAACAAAACGTGCTTTTGATATAAAGCGACTTTTGAAAAACAAGATACGAATATAAAGTTCTTTCGACAACAACTTACAACTTACGAAAACAACGATACGGAAATTATTTCGACAACAAATAAATATAGTTTATATATTTATTTCGAACGTCAAACAAAAGCGACAATTCTTTTATAAAATAGATATAACTTATCTATTTATTTCAAACATCGTACAACATGAATTCGTTTTTACAAAATAAATATAGTTGTATATTTATTTCAAACACACGAATTTTCTTGTAGAATAAATATAATTTTTTATATTTATTACAAGACGCCTAAATGGCGTACACATATCTTTCGACGAGTATCATACAAGACGCAATACGTAATACGTGTTTGCTATGTGTATTTTCATAAAAATACTCTTTTTATACACGTACGACTTCTCGGAACGACAAACACTATCCTATCGATATATTTATAAATATTTATATATTCGAAATTCTCGAAAACTAAGTACTTTCTAGACTTAGTAAACGAAACTTAACAAGTATAACTTAATTATTTTATTAAGTTAACAACATATCAACGGATCGTTCGGTTAACGATTCGGTAAAGCTCGGTGACACGTAGATTAGTTACCGCCTTTAATTAGAAACTTATAAGATATTCCGTGTTAGGAATATTGTAGAATGCACGCTAGCAAGTCTCGTCTTGGAAACGACATCGCGAAGTCATATTTAGGTAGCTTTGCACAGGAATATTCAGGTGAGTTCATAACCCCACCTTTTACGGTTTTACATTTTTATAAATGTTTTTGGGGTGGAAAGACATGCACTTTTTGCAAAGCATACGAGAATTACAAATTTCTAAACCATTTTACAAGCAAGTTTTAACTGACACAAATGGTTTACGAGAAGCTTATGTTTTATACCGGTTTTTCAAACAAGCGTATTTTTCGAAATATGCATACACACGAGATTCTAGTTTTATAAACTACGGGAAAATACAAATACAAGAGTTTACAAAATACAAATGTTAAAATGTATACAAATGGTATGATAAAAATACAAGAAGCACACTTGGTGAGGACGAGTACCAAGTATGATGAGATATAAGAATACGAGTAGTGCACTTGGTGAGGACGAGTACCAAGTAGGATGCGTTATGAGAAATGATACAAGAAATCGTGTCATGAATAGGGTACCATAAGCACCATTAATCAACTATATACCTAGACTGCAGATCAAAAGGTTAGATCTAACGGGTGCCGGGCAGCCACACTCTCGGTGAGGGCGAGTATCGAGTAGTGCTTTTGTGTCTCAGAATATGCCAACTAGAAAAATGCCTAAGGTTTGGTGACTTCCTATGTCGTGCCACATGTTAATGGTCTTGCAACCCATTAACAATCCTGATACTTCAGGAATACTTTATTTACATAAGATTCATACCATACTAAAACTTGATTTATACTTGAGTACGTGGGGTACCCAAGTAAACTTGAATTATACATGAGTACGTGGGGTACACATGAAAACTTGATTTATATATGAAAACTTGATTTATACTTGAGTACGTGGGGTACACAAGTAAACTTGAATTATACATGAGTACGTGGGGTACACATGAAAACTTGATTTATATATGAAAACTTGATTTATACATGACACATACCATGTTTTCATACAAAGTTTCTGTATAACATGACAAGAAAATGATTTTAAATTCGTTTTCTCAACAATACTTCAAAAACCGGTTATTCAAAAAGATTTATTGTAAATATTTTACAAACAAACTATGAACTCGCTCAACTTTATGTTGACTTTTTCGCATGTTTCTTTCTCAGGTTGCATTTCTAAGACAAGGCACAGTTGGAATAGGAGAACCATGAAGAGTCGAGTACTTAGTGGGCGTTCAATTTCTAGAAAGACTTAGCTTATTTGCTTCCGCTGTGCAATGAAGATACCAGTCCAGTCACGCCAATGCTCTGATATTTCGGGGTGTGACAGATTGGTATCAGAGCTATAGGTTACAGCGAATAGGGTTCTCTGTAGAGATACCTAGGCTCTAACCTCATATTACTCTGGGGACTTAGATTATTAAAACGTTGAATACATACAGAACGCATAGTACTCAAATATGGTCTCCAACCGTGGCCGAAAAACAAAAAGTCAAGATTTTGTTTTCAAACATACGCTAAAGTGGTGTTTTACACACGGTACACAAAACAGTCGCATACAGTACATAAAACCCTGAGAGTTTAGGAAACATGCATTTAAGACCTTCGGAAGCTCATGTAGGAGTTCATTAAAGGTCATCACGTAGGTACCACGTTTATTAACTCGGACAAACGCCATTTTTATGTCATCTATGCTATTTTATTTAGCCGATCAGGTAACCTACGCAAAACGAAGCAAGGGCGTGCAAAGGTACATGTGAAACTTAAGCTATACATCAATGGAGGTTGAAGTACGTCACATACGACTTTCGAGGAAGCGGCAGTTGGCACGCGGTCCTGCAAACGACACGAGTCATGCTAAGAAGAAGACGTATGTCTCCGCATTCCCCCTGACTTATTAACGACGAATACGCTATGTTTGACATTCCATGGTAATGTCACCTAACAACTGGTTATCACATGCAACCCCAGGTAAAGTCCTTCAATTTCTTTTATTGAAATTTTGACTTTCACAATTACTGAGTAGATTTTCGTATCTCTACTCCTCTTAATGGTCATTGTGTCACGGCCATTTCTTTCAGTATAGCGAATATTCATTTGCTTCATTTCTTGAAAATTCATATGTTACGCATGCATCGTTTGTTACGCATGTGGTTTTGTTTCGAATAAAGCGTTTCATCAAAGTTCAAATATTATTTCGCTTGTGATTCGAATGACTCGCATTATTGGAATTGTTGGCTTCTTTGTTATCAAGTCAACACATTTTCTTGAAATTTCTTTTCTTTTCAAGTTACATACATGGTTTTCGTTGTGACCATGCCGAAAGTTTTCTTGTCGATACATGTATTTATTGTCGGCTTGCGCCGAAATCAAATTCAATTGTTTGAACTTGATCATTACACATATTCAATTCAAGACACCATATGATGTATTGAAAACATCATATTCGAATTCGTTTTAACAAGCGTTTCATTGTTCCGAGTCGTAGTAGATTTGTTTGGTCTACGACTCCATTAAGTCGTTTGTTGATTTTGACACCTTGTGGTGTCAGTACAGACTTGTAGCTTAGGCTAATCATGATTGAGCGTTTTATGCAAAACACAGGTGATACTGGTTCGATCACCGCTATATTTGAATTGTTTCATTCACTACGACACCTTGTGGCGTCAGTAGAACTTGCAGCTTGGGCTGATCATGATCGAGCGTTTCATGCAAACTATTACATTTGAGCTTGTTGAAATCTAAATTCATTTATTGGATGCAATCATTGCTAGAATTCATTTGCATATTGTGATACGTCCTTGAATTCACATCATTCGAATAGGTCTTGATTCGAATTCATGATCGTTCACTTTGGTACTATTCGTATTTTCTACGCATAATGTAACTCTAAGGAGTTAACGTAGTCTAAATTTCGAGGACGAAATTTTATTAACAGGGGGAGAATGTGACAACCGGTGATTTACGGCACCTAATTACATGATTAACAGGTGATTACGCGATAATAAATAGTGTTTACGATGCTAATTAACTTAACCAGGCCCTTGGAGCGCCCAGGAACGTTTGTTCAGCTATACAGTACGCGTATGAAGATTCACGTGGAATCTGCGGAACATCAAATGACAACGGACTGATACCGTATGAAATACTGACGACACCGACAAATATGGATGTTACACGAACATTTTTATGCTTATGGAGTTTGGGTTGCGATATCGGGTCCCGTAGGAATTACGGACCACTTACACATGAGATGGGCTTGTAGGCCCTGGACCCAAGCCCGAAACCCACAAGCCTAAACCTACACATAATAGGCAAAATCTCTACAAATCTTGCCAAAATCCTAGTAAAATCTCTAAAGATGTTTGTCTCAAAGATTTGAAACATAAAATCCATACAAGATTTCATAAACAACTAACTTGAATGTAAATTGAATACACAAGAGATAATAGAAACCCTCCACTCTATTAAATACCTAATCCCCTCTTTGCCTGCATATTGCCTCATACACACACAAAGAAAAATGTCAATACTCTTTCATGTTCTACCCTCTCCCTCACTCTCGATCTGCTGCTTGTGCACACACAAAATATGGAGTGCATCTCCTCCAAATATAATCTACAAAACCAAACATCCTCACACTCCTCTCTCTCGATACACACCCACAATAGAATTGGAGCACCTCCTTCCCTCTCTCAAACACAACATACTCAGCCAAACACCCTCGGTCTCCCCTCCAAAGCCGGCGACAAGCACAGGGCCGGTTAACCGGCACACCGAACACCCCCTCTGATGACGACCCGACGGCGGAGAACCGTCGGCATACGGCGGCGGTGGCGACGGAGAAAGAGAGAGAGAGAAGCGCGAAGAGAGAGAGAGCTGAGAAGAGTGAGAGGACCGGCGGTCAGCGCCATTGACCGGCGGTCAGCGCCATTGACCGGCGGACATTGTGTTTATCCGGCGTGTTCACCGGTTCCGGGTTTGATTTGGTTCAAGTTCGGGTTATTCAAGTAAGTTTCGGGTCTAGATTCAAGCATGATTCGGGTTATGTTTCGTTTCGGGTCAAACGGTTCGGTGAGCAGGTTCGGGTTCGGGTCGGACAGTTCGGGTCACGTCGGACGGTTCGAGTCAAATCAGCCAAACGGGTCAACCGAGTTAACTCGGTCAACTCGGGTCAACAGCAGTTAGCAGCGCGGTTCAGATTTCGGTTCGGGTCTCGGGTTAAGGGACAGATTCTGAAGTGGTGCGGCCGACTCGGTCAAACCGAGTCAACTCAGTTGACTCGGTCAACTCAGTGAGTCGACTCGGTCAACATCCGGACGCGAAGACTTGGTAAAAATTAGCGGCGTATTTATTTCGTTATGCTATCTTTATAATTTTAATTCTTACGTGACAAGCGAGCTCGACCCGATTCATTAACATATATACATTAGTTATTATCTACATTTTGGCACTTGACGAAAATTTCACATATATTATTTGTTGACAATTGTTGAATCTTGAAAAATAACGACAACATGTGTTGTCGGGGAGTTCAAAACAGAGGAAACTCTGCCCGTTTTTCGAGAAATCCGTAAAATAAAGCGAGTTTTATTATAAAACAAAACATGCTTTTGATATAAAGCGACTATTGAAAAAAAAGATACGAATATAAAGTTCTTTCGACAACAACTTACAACTTACGAAAACAACGATACGGAAATTATTTCGACAACAAATAAATATAGTTTATATATTTATTTCGAAAGTCAAACAAAAGCGACAATTCTTTTATAAAATAGATATAACTTATCTATTTATTTCAAACATCGTACAACATGAATTCGTTTTTACAAAATAAATATAGTTGTATATTTATTTCAAACACACGAATTTTCTTATAGAATAAATATAATTTTTTTATATTTATTACAAGACGCCTAAACGGCGTACACATATCTTTCGACGAGTATCATACAAGACGCAATACGTAATACGAGTTTGCTATGTGTATTTTCATAAAAATACTCTTTTTATACACGTACGACTTCTCGGAACGACAAACACTATCCTATCGATATATTTATAAATATTTATATATTCGAAATTCTCGAAAACTAAGTACTTTCTAGACTTAGTAAACGAAACTTAACAAGTATAACTTAATTATTTTATTAAGTTAACAACATATCAACGGATCGTTCGGTTAACGATTCGGTAAAGCTAGGTGACACGTAGATTAGTTACCGTCTTTAATTAGAAACTTATAAGATATTCCGTGTTAGGAATATTGTAGAATGCACGCTAGCAAGTCTCGTCTTGGAAACGACATCGCGAAGTCATATTTAGGTAGCTTTGCACAGGAATATTCAGGTGAGTTCATAACCCCACCTTTTACGGTTTTACATTTTTATAAATGTTTTTGGGGTGGAAAGACATGCACTTTTTGCAAAGCATACGAGAATTACAAATTTCTAAACCATTTTACAAGAAAGTTGTAACTGACACAAATGGTTTACGAGAAGCTTATGTTTTATACCGGTTTTTCAAACAAGCGTATTTTTCGAAAAATGCATACACACGAGATTCTAGTTTTATAAACTACGGAAAAATACAAATACAAGAGTTTACAAAATACAAATGTCAAAATGTATACAAATGGAATGATAAAATACAAGAAGCACACTTGGTGAGGACGAGTACCAAGTGTGATGAGATATAAGAATACGAGAAGCGCACTTGGATACGAGACCACGTGTAACATACTAAACGTGGCGGAAACGTCGGGGAGTGTTGTAACAGAATTAATGTTTCATAACCATGGATACCAAAAAGTGTTTCGTTTTATTAAACATTGATTAATTACATCGTCTGGAAATTTAAATACGCAAATTAAACATAGTCTATCATTGTTATTGAGTCACTAAGGCCTTGTCCAGTCCTATGTGAGCATGCATCCTATAAATCGATATCTTTCCACAATACCTGAAACACATGTGAAAACGAGGTCAGCAAAGAAATGCTGGCGAATACATAGGTTTTGTAGGAGTGTCGGAATCATGGCTAGTTTAGATGTTGCAATACTTTATTAAAAACCTTGTTTTGAAAAGAGTATAATATTGCAACTTAATTAACCAACTCAAATCAAGCGGGTTATAGTTTATAAAACCTCATAGCCATGACTCTTAACCCAAAAATCTTTGTTTTAGTACAGCAAATTGTGAAAAGTATGTTATTTGTATAAAATGTTATATATCCAAATTGAAATGATTCAAATAACGCTACGATATGTAATACCATCCAAACACTTATATATAGGAAGTACCATCGGCGTATCCACCATGCTTGTATCATATTACACACGCCTCGTTACTTAAATCACTTACTCAAACCAAACCAACAATGTAAACACTTAACCAAAACCCAATCGTATATCGCTTTGAAGCCAATCGTTTACCCAAATCGTTTAACTCGTTAATACATCGCGTGAAAACCAATCGTTTACCCAAATCGTTAAAATTCGTTTTAGGTCGTGAAACTACTTATATGGTCGTCTCGCTAATAACATTCAAACCTTCGTGACTCGCTTACCTCATCGCTTCTCGTTTTCGCATTAACAAACCCTTACCAAAGGGTAAATTAATAATTACAGATTCAGTCGCTACCCACTACCCCCACACATAACCACGGGTGCAGTAAGATAACGGGATTTGTCAGATCCTATGGTACCATAACCTAATACTGGTCGGCTTGATCATTGCTAATGAATGTCATTGGTTATGTAACTATAACCAAGAAGTTTGTTCACTTTATTGAAATCGTTATTAGTTTTGTATAAATCGTCTTAGTCGTTTTTGAAACCATCGTTATAACATCGAAAATCGTTTTGATATCATTGTTAAAACCTTGAAAACATTTAGCACATATGAGTCACCCCAAAACAATTGAAAGCAGTAAAATAGGGGAATAATGTACTCGCCTGAGAATGCTTAGAGATCTTGAACAACAACCAAGCAAAGCTAGAGGGAGCACGGAATCAATCGGCAGTCTAAAACCATATAAATAAACCGGACCTAAATCAGGAGATCGGATAGGATGAGGCTTGGTAAACCAAATGAGTATTGGAACTCATATGATATGGTTTAACAAGGCCTACATACTACATTGAGACTAACCTAAGTGCTTTCGACCCATCGCGACCCATTAAGGTAGCTTATGCTACTTTAACGCGTCGTTCGCGTGAAACGCGTTCGGACCGCCTAACTAGCCCTATGACAAGTGTTATATGCCTAAACATGTTACAAAATCAGTTATGTGACAAAAGTTTAGGTTACATATGCTTAATTACCAATTATACATGAAAAGGGTATTCTGGTAATTTACCTAAGGCATATAAACTACCTATCATACAACTACTCAAACGATGTGACCATAGGGTATAACCTCGGAAGGTTATTCCCTACCTACTATGGTCACCCAATGTATTTGGTCGGATCCTAATGATCGACCAAACTGGGTCGGGTTCGAAGGTATAAGCGATTTATCAGATCGCTTACCCTTACGACCCTAGACAACGTGGTAATCAGTAGGCATAGTCCCAAGGGACTATAACCATCGTGATTACAATCACGTTGCGAAGTTCAAACGAACTTCGCATTGACCATAACTGGTCAATGCTGAAAGTCAAACAAAGTTTGACTTTCGGACTCGAAAAGCAATAAAATAAAGAAAAGAACGAAAGAATACTTACGAAGGGTCCCCGAATGCTAATTTCGATTCAAAAATCTCAGGTATGAAACAATAGTTTCAACTTAGAGTTTCTCAAATCAAATTTTTTGTAAGTTTAGCAATGGGGGTGGATGGGTATATATAGTTTTCGGTCCACCGTTAAGATCGTTTCATGGAAACCGTGCTTTAATCGCATCCGTACAAGTGTCAGAACCTTATGGTGACTAAAAATGATCCTTATCATCTGACTAAGCAATAGAGAATGTGTGGGTGTGGTTAAAACAGCTGGAACCTGCTGTTAGAAACACTTAATCTGGTCAGGAAGGCGGACGCGGCCCGCTTCAGCATGTGCAGAATCTCAGGCGGGCCGCCTAGGAGTCACAGATTAGAAAAAGTTTTGCATAATGACAGTTTCAGTCCCTGCATGTGTTTAAGGCCATTCCCGACACTTCTAAGGCCCGTAAAGCCAACTTTAAGGCCCTAAAATGATTCCTAAACATTGTGGACATGAAACATGCTCAAAAATATGTCGGATGTTGGTTCGTTTGGTCGTACGAACGCGATGTTCGCTCAATTACGACGGAATGCGCACAAGCGCGAAAAACGATCAAAAATGCGTGACGAATGGATTTTTCTTATGCCAAACACTAAAATAAAATGTTTTAGTGCTTACATAAATTTTTGGATGTCCGGATGTATTCAGAACGTAAGTTATGCGCGAAAATGCAAACTTGTGCACTTTTTTGACACTTTTAGTCCCTGAATGACCCAAAGTTTATTTTAGCATACCGAACCCCTCAAAGCCTATTTCTAATCTATATAAAGGATATTTATGGTAGTTTTAACTTATGGTCATGTTCCGGAATGTCTGTTACAGTTCAAATTGACATACTTTCGTAGTTTGTCAAGTTTAGTCCCTGTAAGCGATTTAACTTGATTTTGCCATACCAAAGCCTTCAAAACTTATATCTAAGTTATGTAAAGGTTATTTAAGGTATGTTAAGCCAATATCACTATTCCGGAGTGTTTGTTGCATTAAACTGGTTATATTTACGCATTGGTGCGCATATAACCTTCCAGAAAGCGATTTAGAGTTTAGAATTGAACAAAAATTGATATGTGCAAATGATACACATATTTATACAAATCCAAAGTATGAAATACAATATTTCATTGGTTTGGTATTTTTTTGATGGCCGTGGAGGCACAGGTGTTACAGTCTCCCCTACTTTAGGAAATTTCGTCCCGAAATTTATTTAGAGGAAACTTGTGAGAGTTTAAAACATGAAGTTGAAAAGATCGAACAATATTGGTTAGGGTTCTGAACTTCTAGTAACCTTAATAACATTATGCTTCCAATGTAAGAGGGACACTTATATACAAGTATATGAAGCGCCATTGGTGCGTCCACCGTACCTCCATTAAATCGTTCTCATTTTGTTATTGTTGTCACTATCGGTTCTTACACATAATAAATCCTACTGGGTTTCTGTGCACTAAATTTCATAATTATGTACGCGTCCATAATCAGACAATTCCTTGCACAGTTCACACAGTCTATTTTATAATGTGTAGGGGAAAACCATATGAATGAACCTGTGATGAGTGTGACTAGACCACCGTAGAGTCCTTTTAATTAAATCAATAATTGATCTAAATAGACTATCAAGGAGTCTGTTCAGCTACATCACTAGATGTCGTTCTTTAACAAATATTGTGAATCAATCTTTTTTATTAGACCACTAAAAGGTCTCTTATGAATCATGGAGTGGTACTATATAACCCAAGGGTCTTAACTACCACGTAGAAGCCCATAAGGATTTAAGGTAGTACCTTTTGAATATCCTACTATGAATCCCTCATATGAAGATATGAAAGATTCTATGAGGATTTGAAAATCGTAACACACAGAAACATAGAGGAGAACACATAAACACATATCACATAATCGCATAAACGTATACTCGCATAATTGTTTAATTTAACCTTTAAATTTGTTATCTTTGGGCACGGGTATTTAAAACATACTAGGAATCAAATCCTTAATTGCAGCAATTTGGATGGATCCACATGAATACCCTGCTTGTTGACTACATGACCCAAAAAACTGAACTTCTTTAAGCCAAAATTTCCTCTTGGAGGATTTAGCGAAAAGTTTGTTCCTTCTTTTAGGGGTTCCAATGTCAACGAAAGTGTTGATCGTGATCGGCTCGGAATATGAATAGATCAAGATGTCATTAATAACAATGACGAACTGATCCAAATAAGGCTTGCAGACTCTATTTATTAAGTCCATGTAGATGGCTGGAGCATTTCTCAACCCAAAAGGCATGACTATAAACTCGTAATGGCCATACTTCGTGCAGAAAGTCGTTTTGATAATTCTTGCATCTCAAACGGTGCAAGACTATAAGGTGCTTTCGCAATTGGGTTGGCATTGGGTACAAGGTCAAAATGAAATTTGACTTGACGAACTGGAGGCAAACCAGGTAGTTCATCAGGAATCACCTCTGGATAATCCCGAACAATCGGAATATCCTGAATACTCTTGCTCTTGCCTTTCTCCTCGGTGACATGTGCTAGAAAAGCAACATATCCTTTTCGTATATAACTTTGGGCTTTTGATTTAAAAGAACAAGTGTTTAAGGTTCTTGGGGAGGTCACAAGTGATCATAAAAATGACAGAACCACACGAGTAATTTGTCTTTGTGTTGACATCATAAGGTTGGATCAAACATTCATACAATTGCATTAGTTGAAAAAAAATAAAAACCACAAATTTTTATTTATATAACAACCGCATTGTCTTTAAATGTTACAAGATAACAACCAGAGGAGTTTCAAAATACTAATTGTTCTTCATCATTGATTGCCTCATTGATGTTATACACTCGTCCACGTGCTGGATTCACATTGACGTTGACGTTCGCATTCGGGTTTGCATTTGCATTCACCCGTCTCGGACTGTTGTGGCAAAAATGACCAATCTCTCCGCAGTTGAAACATGAACCCAGTGGGAATCTCGCAGCATTCCCTTGAACCGGAGCTTGAACCTGAGCAGCCTGATTTTGTCCCAGACGATAAACATTGGCCAAATGCCCAAGTCTACCACACGTTGTGCATTTCTTGCAACCTTGTTATGCAACGTGATGACCGTTGCAACGGGCACAATATGGTGCGGTACCAGCATATGCCTTCTTTGCAGATGGCTGTGCCGGTGGGTTTTGCAAGTTCTGAGCAGTCTGTGCTGTAACAGCAAAATTTTGGGCACCCTTCCGCTTCTTCGATTTCTTCGAAGTCTCACCTTCCTTACCCTTCTTGTTTTGACCTTTCTTGCTATCCTCCTTGTCAGACCCCTGCTTCTTACCCTTGTCACCCTTTATGTGTAACTTATTCTTCCGAATCTGCGACTCAGTCAATGTCGCAGCTAACTCGATCGCCTGACGGAGTGTGGTAGGGCTACTACCAGTAAGGATGTCTTGTACCGAGTCAGGTAGGCCGTCGATGTACCTTTCAATAGCCTTGTCGAGTGGGGTAACCATTGTCGGGCAAAGCAGACTCAACTCCTCAAACCTATCAGTATACGCCCTGTGCTCACCACTATCTTGCTTCAACTCATCAAATTCCTTCTCCAAA
Source organism: Helianthus tuberosus (assembly GCA_030545235.1). NCBI lineage: Eukaryota > Viridiplantae > Streptophyta > Magnoliopsida > Asterales > Asteraceae > Helianthus > Helianthus tuberosus. The sequence continues at coordinate 25,461 of JARYGA010046299.1, forward strand.
GCTCGCTGCTCATGACGAGGACAGAATTCCCTCATCATAAGGGCCCTAAGTTCAGCCCATGTCTGTGCTAGAGCAACTTCTGCACCACGATCCCTCATAACCCCGTTCCACCATGTGAGAGCCCTCTTCTGAAACACACTCGAAGAAAACTCGACCTTGCGATTGTCAGGACACTGCACGTGGCGGAAAGTATTCTCAATGCTCTCGAACCATTGAAGAAGCCCAGTCGCTCCTTCAGAACCACTAAACTTGAGTGGTTTAGCCTAGTTAAAATCCTTGTATTCGCATGGAACGTTGTTGTTGTTATTATTGCCGTTGTTGTATATCTCGTGGACTTGGGTTACAACCCCGGGAAGCACAGCAGCCACCTGTTGAGAGATCAGGGCTGCGAGTTCTTCAATAGTAAAAGTCCGAGCATCGATTCGAGCATCGCGTCGAGGAGGCATTGTCTAAAAGAGGAAACATGAAATGAAACGAGTGAGAGAATTAGACGAAAAGAATGAGATGAACAAATCTGATGAAAGCAAGGATAGTGGTCATTTGTTTGTTACTACAAAGCAACAAACGACCCCGGTGATTAATCAAAGTAAATAGGTCAAAAATAATGTATCGCGAAGACATGCTCGCCTATAAGTGAACACTCATCCCAAGAATTCCCAGGTAAGCACAACTGGTCTCGCGTCTGATGAGATATATACGAAGTGCTTGCCTAGACAGAAAACCCAGAATACAGGCATCCACCCTTCCAGTTTGCACGTGTTCACATTATTTAAAACCCAAAACCTTGACGAAGTTTTGAAAATTCAAATGGGTTCAAAACCATATAACAGAGGGTTCAAAACCTAGTAATCAATCATCCTAGAACAGATGATTTGTTTTCAAAACAGATTCAAAAATTGTGTTCTTGTTGTGGTTATCACCTAAGGATAGGTGACAGTTTTGTTTTAGAAATCTAAACGCAAATTTCTTCGCGTTAGGGTCCTAAGAAGGTTATAGACTAGGTCAAAGCATTACTAATAACCTAATTCCCTATAACCATTGGCTCTGATACCATCTTTTCTGTCACACCCCGACCACGTGTAACATACTAAACGTGGCGGAAACGTCGGGGAGTGTTGTAACAGAATTAATGTTTCATAACCATGGATACCAAAAAGTGTTTCGTTTTATTAAACATTGATTAATTACATCGTCTGGAAATTTAAATACGCAAATTAAACATAGTCTATCATTGTTATTGAGTCACTAAGGCCTTGTCCAGTCCTATGTGAGCATGCATCCTATAAATCGATATCTTTCCACAATACCTGAAACACATGTGAAAACGAGGTCAGCAAAGAAATGCTGGCGAATACATAGGTTTTGTAGGAGTGTCGGAATCATGGCTAGTTTAGATGTTGCAATACTTTATTAAAAACCTTGTTTTGAAAAGAGTATAATATTGCAACTTAATTAACCAACTCAAATCAAGCGGGTTATAGTTTATAAAACCTCATAGCCATGACTCTTAACCCAAAAATCTTTGTTTTAGTACAGCAAATTGTGAAAAGTATGTTATTTGTATAAAATGTTATATATCCAAATTGAAATGATTCAAATAACGCTACGATATGTAATACCATCCAAACACTTATATATAGGAAGTACCATCGGCGTATCCACCATGCTTGTATCATATTACACACGCCTCGTTACTTAAATCACTTACTCAAACCAAACCAACAATGTAAACACTTAACCAAAACCCAATCGTATATCGCTTTGAAGCCAATCGTTTACCCAAATCGTTTAACTCGTTAATACATCGCGTGAAAACCAATCGTTTACCCAAATCGTTAAAATTCGTTTTAGGTCGTGAAACTACTTATATGGTCGTCTCGCTAATAACATTCAAACCTTCGTGACTCGCTTA
>JARYGA010046300.1:0-87954 GCA_030545235.1 Helianthus tuberosus
TACAAGGTTTTCTTGGGTGGTGTGTATGGAGAGGAAAGATCAAACTTTTGAGTCGTTGATAATTTTGTTCAAGAAGATGGAAACGCTGTATAAGCTGTCGATCAGAAGAATTAGGAGCGATAATGGAACGGAGTTCAAGAATAATCCAATGCTCGAGTTCTGTAACAAGAAAGGGATTCTTCATGAGTTTAGTGCACCATACACTCCACAGCAAAATGGTGTAGCTGAACGAAAGAATCGTACCATAATTGAAACAGCTCGAACGATGCTCGCCGATTCCAAGTTGCCAATATTTTTCTGGAGTGAAGCAGTGGCAACAACATGCTATACATTGAACCACGTTCTGACAGTAAAGAAATTCAAGAAAACGTGTTTTGAACTTTTGCACCGTTATAAACCGAGTCTGAATTTTTTAGAACCGTTTGGATCTCCGAGTACTTTTATAGATCCAGATAGCAAATTTGGTGCAAAAAGCAATGAGGGTTTCTTTGTGGGATATGCGAGTCCGCTGAAAAGAGTGTCCGTTCCATGCCTAAGGAAGGTAATTGAAGTTCAACATGTAGAATGTCAGAAGCATACTGCTCCATCGCAACTTCCCGGACACAGATTGCTTTTCGATTACGACAAACTCTGGGAGTCTTTCCAATTTCCGACAGAGCCAAGTGAAGAGGAACTCGCTTACTTATACCAACAGCAACAATCTATGGTACAAGAACAGGTGCCAAGACCGTTGGTAGTTTCTCAGCCTGATGTGGGTACAAACATTCCCACAAATGGTACACACGATCACGAGGCCGGTCCGTGTGGAACAGATCACGAACCACCAGAGGAACCAGCTCTAACGTTTGATAATTCTGACGACTCAGAATCGGAAAACGGTCCGATTTTTGACGAGGAACCAAATGTTGCTACGACAGAAGCTGAGGATTGTTGGACCGATTGCGTGACCCTAAAAGTCAGTTAAGGCAGTTCATCTTCAAATATGAAGGCGGAATCAACATATATAAAGTCATAACAGCTTTGTTCCTTTCAATTCTTCTTCTATTAATCGATTCTGAGTCTTTACAATCAATTTCTAACAAAATTTCGACAGCACCTTGACTCACACACAAACACCATCAGGTTCCTCTTCAAATGACACACTCTCCTATATATAGGCCCTAGGTTTCTATTGAAAATGACACACTACCAGTTCGATAGAAAGCTGATCAATAGGTTTCTCTTAAATATGCACAATATCAGTTCAAGAGAAAGCTGATCACTAGGTTTCTCTTGAACTTGCCTTGAAACCCCTTCAAGAGAAACACCCTAGATAAACATATAAAACCCTAATTTCTAATCTATTGTGTGCTCATTCATTCTATCTAGACAAAAGACTTGATAAGACATAGTTAACAGACATTCAATGCACCAACAGATGCTCAATTTTATCATTTTCAATTTGGCTAGTTAATTCTTTTATCCGTTCAGTTGAAGCTTTAACTCTTTTGTCACGATCAAGAATTTGATTCTCAACGCTTCTGACTTTTGTTGTCAGATCATCAACTTTCTTCCCGTTGAGATACGTGACTGTGTTACAAAATTTGCACTCTTTGTTGCAATTTTTGCAATCAGCATTTCCATCAATTTTCTTACCTGACGCATTTGTTGACAAGTTTGAACTGACCTGGCTTTTTGACTCAGACACGGAGTTAGAGTCTACCTCAAGTGCCTTAGCAGCCAGCACTTTGTCAGCCATTTTTCCCAGGTTCTCAGCAATCAACTCCTGCGTTGTGTCAATAACCCCAGTGTCAACTTTCTTTGACTTCTCTATCTCTTCTTTCTCCTTCTTCTCTTTCTCTTCTTTCTCTCTTTTCTCTTTCTCTTCTTTCTCTTTCTCGTCTCTAGTTCCCCACCATTTATTCTGCCAATAATCATCCTCATCTTTGAACTCCTTGATTATGGCTTCCATATCAAGAGTTTTGTCATCGACTGCAATATTTCCATATTCATCAAGATAACACTCTCTGTCCGGATCCCATCTATTTGCTCTCCTAGCTTGCAAATAGATACCGGAAATTCTAATTATTCTGTTTTCAGCCAACATTTTTCTGTATTGATACTTCTGCTCTTCAGTGCGGTTATCTTTCCAAGGAATAGGTTCGTTTTTCGCCATGAACGCGTAACCAACCGCATCTTCCTCAGGTAGAACATCTTGACTCCAATCATACCCTTCATCATCATAAATCACCGCAAGAGCTCTAGATTTCTCTTTGTTGTCTTCAACCTGCTTTAATCTAGGCGGCTCTGATTTATTCTGGTGATAAATAGCCTTCTTGTAGTAATCTTCTCTGAAAGGATTCTCCGACTCATCAGCATATGCGTTTCTGCATTCTCGCTTGAAGTGACCTTTCTGCTTACACTTGAAGCACGTCACCTTAGACTTATCGAACCCCGGCTTGGTAGATGGACCACCTATTGTTTTTCTGCCGGTAATTTCCATGAAACGCTGTGCTCGACGAACAGCACTGGCCATACACCAACGAATGTCGATTAGCTCCATTTCCTCCGGATCTATCTGATCATAATCTTCCTTTGTCAGGTTGGTGTTGCCTATCTTCCCAGCTACTAACCCTTCATAAGATTCCAACACAGATGCTAGGAAAATCATATGTTGTTTAGCTGACTCCTCGTCAAAATTCTGAGCATTCTTTAAGTCTATTGCGATGTTACATTGAAAACGATTCTTTGTATCAGAATGACTTCCAGGTGATGAAGATCCACCGTGATAACCACTGTGATTTCCACTGCTTTGACCACTTTGACTTTCTTTGCTTGCTGTGGACACATTTTCAGCAGAAAAAGCAGTCTTTGGAGAAGTTGCTTTTGGCATCATGCTTTTTGGATAATACAAATCCAAATTCTGCTGATAAGATGAGTGATTGACTTTGTATGTCTTCTTCAGTTCCAACTCGTGACTCTCGAGTTTCTCAATCAGCAAATCCACAATCAATACTTCTGGCGCTTTGATTGTATTCTTCAGCATCAGCGCATAATACCTCCAATCCATTTCGTCTGGCAATGAATCGAACAACTTGTCTACTAGCTCATCTTCGGAATACGTAATATCATGTCTAGCTAGCTCTAATTTCAAATGCCCAAACCTCTCGATCATCTTTGACACAGATTCATTCTTTAGACATCCAAATAAATCAAATTCTTTCCTAAGAAGTTTCTTTTTACTTTTCACAATATCAGCACTGCCTAGACATTTTGTTTCTAGCTTTTTCCAAAGATCTTTTGCATTTGAATAATCGATCAAAGAGATTATGTCCTCCCGGACAGACTGAAACAACAAAGCCACACACTTTTGTTCAGCTACAAACGACTCGATCTCCTCAGCTGATGTTAGAGTTTCACCATTTTTGTTTCCATTGACATAGCCGTTTTTCAGACTCTTCCAGCTAGGAAATGCAAATGCCATCAACCAGTCTTCAAACTTTCTTGACCACCGACTGTATTCCTCGATAGCCATTAGCTTTGGAGGTTTGTTGAAGGTTCCAAAGGCACTTTCAGATTCCCAAGCTTCCGTTAACTTTTTCTTCACATTCAGTGGGTTCTCATTGGTGTTACTCGAAGATGTATCATTTCCACCATCTCCAGCAAACGCAAAGACATCATAGAACGGATTGAAATCAACCATCTTGAATGTACCTGAAAAATCAGCAAACACTTAGAATTTTCTTGATTTTGAAAAACTCAAATTCAAACGAAACCTCTTGAAACAGTTCAAGAGAAAGCCAAGTTCAAGAGAAAGCCCTGATTTCTTTCAAGAGAAAGCTGGTTTCTCTTGAGTTTTTCAAGAGAAAGCTGGTTTCTCTTGAGTTTTTCAAGAGAAAGCTGTATCCTTCAAGAGAAAGTTCGAAGAACAGTTCAAACGAAACCTAGTTTTAAGCCATTTTTTATCAGTTTTAATCTGAATTTTGATCTGATACTTTGTAGGATTTGTTAATTCTATGTTTTACACGACATATGAAAAAATCAGGCCATTTCAACCGTTAGAACACGTTCAAATCAGAAAAGTATGAGAAGAAGTGAGTAGAAATAAGAAAATCTAGTAGAATCAAGCTGCTATGGTATGAACTCCTCGTCCTAAGCTCTGATACCACTTGTTGGACCGTTTGCGTGACCCTAAAAGTCAGTTAAGGCAGTTCATCTTCAAATATGAAGGCGGAATCAACATATATAAAGTCATAACAGCTTTGTTCCTTTCAATTCTTCTTCTATTAATCGATTCTGAGTCTTTACAATCAATTTCTAACAAAATTTCGACAGCACCTTGACTCACACACAAACACCATCAGGTTCCTCTTCAAATGACACACTCTCCTATATATAGGCCCTAGGTTTCTATTGAAAATGACACACTACCAGTTCAATAGAAAGCTGATCAATAGGTTTCTCTTGAATATGCACAATATCAGTTCAAGAGAAAGCTGATCACTAGGTTTCTCTTGAACTTGCCTTGAAACCCATTCAAGAGAAACACCCTAGATAAACATATAAAACCCTAATTTCTAATCTATTGTGTGCTCATTCAATCTATCTAGACAAAAGACTTGATAAGACATAGTTAACAGACATTCAATGCACCAACAAGGATCACACAGGTGATCTAGACATCACGAATTTGCCATCGGAAGTGAGCGTGCCTGACGAAGTCATGCCAAGAACTCTCTCTAATCATCCTTCGGAGGAAAGTATTGGAGATCTTTACAGTGGAGTGAAAACACGCGACCAGATCAACAAATCTCTTACATGCTTTTATACTTTTGTCGCTCCGTTACAGGAAGTATTCTCACTTAATTGTTTTATCTCGCAGATTGAACCCATAACATATAAGGAAGCTTTGACTGAAGACAGCTGGGTGAATGCTATGCAGGAAGAGCTGCAGCAGTTCGAGAAACTGGGTGTTTGGAGATTAGTAGATCCTCCTGAAAACCAGAAGCTGATAAAGACAAAGTGGGTCTTTAAGTGCAAAAGGGATGATAGAGGTGTGATTATGAGGAATAAAGCACGACTGGTAGTACATGGTTTCAGCCAGCAGGAGGGGATCGATTTTACTGAAGTGTATGTCCCTGTAGCTAGGCTCGAGGTGATAAGAATCTTCCTGGCATTCGCGTCATGGAAAGGATTCAAAGTCTATCAGCTAGATGTCAAGTCTACATTCCTATACGGAAAAATCAAAGAAGAAGTGTACGTTGGTCAACCACCAGGGTTCACCGATCCAGTACACAAAAACAAAGTCTATCTTCTTGACAAAGCGCTCTACGGATTACACCAGGCCCCGAGAGCCTGGTATGAGACGCTTTCCCAACATTTGCTGGCCAACGGGTTCAGCAGAGGGACAGTTGATAGTACGTTGTTTATCAAAGAGGTTGTAGGGCATCTATTGATCGTCCAGATTTACGTCGATGATATCATCTTTGGATCAACAAATGATGATCTGTGTAAGGATTTTGAAAATGTCATGAAAAAGAAGTTCGAGATGAGCTCGATGGGGAGATGAAGTTCTTTCTAGGGTTACAGGTGGAGCAAATGGCCGAAGGAATCTTCATTCATCAAACAAAGTACATGAACGATGTTCTGGAGAAGTTCAACATGGCTCAATCCAGTCCAGCATCAACCCCCTAGCTCAGAATCACGGGATCTCTCCTGATGAAAGTGGAGAGAAAGTGGACGAGACACTGTATCGGTCAATGATTGGATCCTTGATGTATCTGACTGCTTCCCGCCCGGATATCATGTATCCGACTTGCTTATGTGCACGATATCAGTCCAGCCCACGACAGTCTCACCTGACGATCATGAAACGAATCTTACGGTATTTGAAAGGCTGCCCAAGCACCGACTTGTGGTATCCTAAGACTGATGACTTTTCTCTCACAGGTTTTGTTGATTCTGATTTTGGTAGTTGCAAGCAAAATGCAAAGTCCACCACTGCTGGGTGTCAGTTCTTTGGAACTCGACTGGTCACCTGGCAGTGCAAGAAACAAACCTCAGTAGCGCTCTCTACTTGCGAGGCTGAATACGTTTCGGCCTCCAGCTGTTGCTCTCAGGTCCTTTGGATCCAACAGCAGATGCGAGACTTTGGTTTGCAGTTCTTGAACACACCGATTTTTGTGGACAATGAAGCGGCTATTAACATAACAAAAACCCAGTTCACCACTCGAAAACTAAACATATTGAAATTCGGCATCACTTCATCCGCGATTGTTACGAGAAGAAGTTGATCTGAATAGAACATATAGACACCGATGAACAGAAGGCTGATTTTTATACAAAACCTTTTGATAGAAAGAGATTTAACTATCTTTTGAAATTGAACGAGATGAAAAATTTGTTTTCTGGGAGGGTAATAGAGTGTGAAGCCGAGGAGGACGGTGATCTGATGTGATCCACGTTATGTTGTCAAGTTTTTGTACAATTTTATTTCTTCTTTTGATAAAAACCAAAAACACAAAAATATGTTTGTAACACCTGTGCCACTCTAACCATCAAACAAATGCCAAACCAATGAAATATAGTATTTCATACTTGGGATTTGTAAAAATATGTGTATCGTTTACACATATCAATTCTTGTTCGATTTCAAGATTTAAATCGCTTTCTGGAGGGTTATACGCGCTCTGATGAGTAGATATAACCAGTTTAATCCAACGAACACTCCGGAATAGTGAAATAGGCTTAACATACCTTAAATAACCTTTACATAACTTAGATATAAGTTTTGAAAGCTTTGGTGTGGTGAAATCAAAGTTTAATCGCTTACAGGGACTAAAGTTGACAAACTGCGAAAGTATGCCAATTTGAACTGTAACAGACCTTCCGGAACATGACCATAAGTTAAACATACCATAAATATCCTTTACATAGCTTAGAAATAGGCTTTGAGGTGTTCGGTATGCTAAAATAAACTTTTGTGTCATTCAGGGACTAAAAGCGTCAAAAAGTGCACAAGTTTGCATTTTCGCACATAACTTACGTTCTGAATACATCCGGACATCCAAAAATTTATGTAAGCATGACTACATTATATTTTATGGTTCGCCTTAAGAAAAATCCATTCGTCGCGTCATTTGGATCGTTTTTCGCGCTTGTGCGCATTCCGTCGTAATTAAGCGAACATCGCGTTCGTACGGCCAAACGAACCGACATCCGAGATATTTTTGAACACATTTTAAGTTCCCTATACTTTAACTTCATTTTAGAGCTTTGAAATGGGGTTAACGGGCCTTAAACGTGTTGAAAATGGGCTGAATGCATGACATGGACCAAAAGTGTAAATCTGCCAAACTTAAGCCTAGCGGTGCGCTACACTTTTAGCGTAGCGGTGCGCTAGGGGTCTGCAGACCAGATGCAATGTACTTAACAGCTTGTTTTCAGCTGGATTAACCACAACCACACATTCCTAATTATCTAGTCATCTGATAAGGATGGATTTCCAGCCACCATAAGGTTCCGACAAGTGTACGGGTTGGATTCATGGCACGTTTTCCATGGAACGATCCTAACGGTTCGGGTATTCCTATAAATACCCAACCCACACAACCTCATTTTGCACTAGAATTCTGAATTGAGAACCTCTAAGTTGAAACCATTGTTTCATACCTGAGATTCTTGAATCGGGATTAGCATTCGGGGACCCTTCGTAAGTATTCTTTCGTTCTTTTCCTTATTTTATTGCTTTTCGAGTCCGAAAGTCAAACTTTGTTTGACTTTCAGCGTTGACCAGTAATGGTCAATGCGAAGTTCGTTTGAACTTCGCAACGTGAGTGTAATCACGTTGGTTATAGTCCCTTGGGACTATGCCTACTGATTACCACGTTGTCTAGGGTCGTAGGGTAAGCGATCTGATAAATCGCTTATACCTTCGAACCTGACCCAGTTTGGTCGATCATTAGGATCCGACCAAATACATTAGGTGACCCTAGTATAGGGCATAACCTTCCGAGGTTATACCATATGGTCACATCGTTTAAGTAGTTGTATGATAGGTAGTTTATATGCCTTAGGTAAATTACCAGAATACCCTTTTCATGTATAATTGGTAATTAAGCATATGTAACCTAAACTTTTGTCACATAACTGATTTTGTAACATGTTTAGGCATATAACACTTGTCATAGGACTAGTTAGGCGATCCGAACGCGTTTCACGCGAACGACGCGTTAAAGTAGCATAAGCTACCTAAACGGGTCGTAATGGGTCGTAGGCAGTTATGTTAGGTTTCATTTAGTATGTAGGCTTTGATTAACCATATCACATGAGTTCCTACACTCATTTGGTTTACAAACCCTCATGCTACCCAGTCTTCCGATTTAGGTCCGGTTTATAAATGTAGTTACCTATATTAGGTGCCGTTTGATTCCGAGATCTCTAGCACTGCTTGGTGGTTATCTTTAGACAACTGAGCAATCTCAAGTGAGTACATAGACCCCTCTTTTACTGTTTTCCAAACTGTTTTGGGGTGAAACACATGTGCCTACTTGTTACTTTCATGCTTTCCTGTTTTCACATCATATACTGCTATGTTCGTTAGTACATTATAGTACATGATTTCATTACATTTCATGCTATGTATTGCCATTGTGTGCATTACTTAGTACATCGTTTTACATGACATTTTGACATAGACATTTGACATAGACATTTCGATATAGACATTTTAACATGATTGACATTGATCATGTATTTCCCACAAAACATAACTTTGATTTAAACCAAGTTTTACTTCAATACTTTGTTTTTGTGCATATGGTTTAGTTGAGACATTTCACTTGCCATACATGGATATTTGACATAGACATTTGACATGGATATTTGACATAGACATTTGACATGGATATTTGACATAGACATTTGACATGGATATTTGACATAGACATTTTGATATGATTTACATCTTGACATGAACACTTTGACATATTACCCAATACATTTGACAATTGATTTAAACATAGACTTCTTACATTGGTTGGTTTGGTTTGATTAAATGATTAAGTAACGATGCGTGTGTAATATGATACAAGCATGGTGGATACGCCGCTGGTACTTCCTATATATAAGTGTTTGTATGGTATTACATATCGTAGTGTTATTTGAATCATTTCAGTTTGAGACATAGAACATTTTATACAAATAACATACTTTTCACAAGACATTGATTTATAAACATCTTATCTTATGCAAACATATTTTACTTGGTTATTCATTTAACCTTACATTTATTTATACTTATCATCTGATCTTATCGATTTTCAAATGATTTACAAAACAAAGCAAATAACAAGGTTCATGACTAAACATTTTCTCAAACATAAGTCATGAAACCTATTTTCACAAAACCTATGTATCTCACAGGCATTTTTATGCTGACGTACCTATTTTCACATGTGTTTTTCAGGAGCTGTTACATAAGATGATCAAGATACACATAGACAGACTTGGGCTTTAGTGACAATAAAAGATACAAGACTAGTTAATTATGTTGTATTTCTTGTTTGTTAAGACATTATAACACTTTTAATCAATAAAACAAAACTTCAACTGCCATGGATTTGAAACAATTAATTCTGTTACAACACTCCCCGATGTTTCCGCCACGTTTTGTATGTTCTACGTGGTCGGGGTGTGACAGAAAAGATGGTATCAGAGCCAATGGTTATAGGGAATTAGGTTATTAGTATTGCTTTGACCTAGTCTATAACTTTCTTAGGACCCTAACGCGAGTTACTTGCGTTTAGTCATAAAACAATACCGTCACCTATCCTTAGGCGACTACCACAACAAGAACATAATTTTTCGAAACCGTTTTGAAAAATAATCATCTGTTCTAGGATGATTTATTGTAAGGTTTTGAACCCTCTGTTATATGGTTTTGAACCCCTTTGAATTTTCAAAATCTCGTCAAGGTTTTGGGTTTTAAATAATGTGAACACGTGCAAACTGGAAGGGTGAATGCCTGTATTCTGGGTTTTCTGTCTAGGCAAGCACTTCGTATACATCTCATCAGACGCGAGACCAGTTGTGCTTACCTGGGAATTCTTGGGATGAGTGTTCACTTATAGGCGAGCATGTCTTCGCGATACATTATTTTTGACCTAATTACTTTGATTAATCACCGAGGTCGTTTGTTGCTTTGTAGTAACAAACAAATGACCACAATCCTTGCTTTCATCAGACTTGTTTCATCTCATTCATTTCGTCTAATTCTCTCACTCGTTTCCTTTCATGTTCTTCTCTTTTAGAATGCCTCCACGACGTGAAAATCCAGTATCTGTTGACGAGCTGGCAGCTGTCATTACACAGCAAATGACTGCTGCAATCCCGAACGTCGTTGTTCAATGTTACCAAGCTATCAACAACAATAATGCCATCTGCAACTTCAAGACGTTCAACTCGGCCAAGCCATCGAAGTTGTAACAACTGTGCTTGTAATCACTATGAACAGTTCTATTATCAATAAAACAATGTTATTTGATCACAATGTTTGCTTTGTTATGTTTTACATTTTTCATGTTTTGACTTTTATCCAATTCCAAACTCTATATCACTTTCTGGAGAGTTATACGCAAACTGGTGCGTAAACGTACTCAGTTTAATGCGAGAAATACTCTGGAACATCAACATATACTCAACATACCTTAAATAACCTTGACATAACTTAGAAATAAGTTTTGAAGGCTTTGGTATGGCAAAAACAAGTTAATTCGCTTACAGGGACTAAATATGACAAACTGCGAAAGTATGTCAATTTGAACTGTAACGAACATTCCGGAACATAACCATAAGTTAAACACACCTTAAATATCCTTTACATAGCTTAGAAATAGGCTTTGAGGGGTTCGGTGTGCTAAAATAAACTTTTGGGTCATTCAGGGACTAAAAGTGTCAAAAAGTGCACAAGTTTGCATTTTCGCGCATAACTTACGTTCTGAATACATCTGGACATCCAAAAATTTATGTAAGCATGACTACATTATATTTTAGTGTTAGCCTTAAGAAAAATCCATTCGTCGTGTCATTTGGATCGTTTTTCGCGCTTATGCGCATTTCGTCGTAATTAAGCGAACATCGCGTTCGTACGACCAAACGAACCATCACCCGGCATAATTTTTAGCATGTTTCATGTCCACAATGTTTAGGCAACATTTTAGGGCCTTAAAGTTGGCTTTACGGGCCTTAGAAGTGTCGGAAAAGGCCTTAAACACGTGCAGGGACTGAAACTGTCATTTTTCAAACATATTTGCGGATCAGAAGGGTCAGGCGGCCCGCATTGTGTTTGCCTGATCCTGAAGCGGGCCGCTTCCCACTATCAGACCAGATTAAATGCATTTTAGCACAAGTTGCAGCCATTTGATCCTCCACCACATGTTCTAAACTTGCTTAGTCACTAGATAAGGATCATATTTAGCTTCCACAACATTGTGACAAGTGTACGGGTTGGATCATGGCACGTTTTCCATGAAACGATCCTAGCGGTTACCCGAATACTATAAATACCCCAACACCCCTTTGTTCAAAATCACTAGAAACTTGAATTGAGAAACTCTAAGTTGAAACATTTGTTTCATACCTGAGATTTTCGAATCGAGTTTAGCATTCGGGGACCCTTCGTAAGTATTCTTTCGTTCTTTTCCTTATTTTACTGCTTTTCGAGTCAGAAAGTCAAACTTTGTTTGACTTTCAGCGTTGACCAGTAATGGTCAATGCGAAGTTCGTTTGAACTTCGCAACGTGAGTGTAATCACGTTGGTCATAGTCCCTTGGGACTATGCCCACTTATTACCACGTTGTCTAGGGTCGTAGGGTAGGCGATCTAATAAATCGCCTATACCTTCGAACCCGACCCAGTTTGGTCGATCATTAGGATCCGACCAAACACATTAGGTGACCATAGTAGGTAGGGAATAACCTTCCGAGGTTATACCCTATGGTCACATCGTTTAAGTAGTTGTATGATAGGTAGTTTATATGCCTTAGGTAAATTACCAGAATACCCTTTTCATGTATAATTGGTAATTAAGCATATGTAACCTAAACCTTTGTCACATAACTGATTATGTAACATGTTTAGCCATATAACACTTGTCATAGGGCTGGTTAGGCATTCCGAACGCGTTTTACGCGCACGACGCGTTAAAGTAGCATAAGCAACCTAAACGGATCGTAATGGGTCGATAAGACTTAGGTCAAGTTTCATTTAGTATGTAGGCTTTGTTAAACCATATCACATGAGTTCCTACACTCATTTGGTTTACAAACCCTAATGCTACCCAGTCTTCCGATTTAGGTCCGGTTTATTAACATAGTTACCTATATTAGGTGCCGTTTGATTCCGTGATCTATAGCATTACTCGGTGGTCATCTTTAGACAACTGAGCAATCTCAAGTGAGTACATAGACCCCTCTTTTACTGCTTTCCAAACTGTTTTGGGGTGGAACACATGTGCCTACTTGTTACTTTAATGCTTTCCGTTTTCACATCATATACATGCTATGTTCGTTAGTACACTATAGTACATGATTTCAATACATTTTATGCTAGGTGTGCCCATTGTGTGCATTACTTAGTACATCGTTTTACATGACATTTCATGCTAGGTGTGCCCATTGTGTGCATTACTTAGTACATTGTTTTACATTACATTTTATGCTAGGTGTGCCCATTGTGTGCATTACTTAGTACATCGTTTTTACATGACATTTCATGCTAGGTGTGCCCATTGTGTGCATTACTTAGTACATTGTTTTACATTACATTTCATGCTAGGTGTGCCCATTGTGTGCATTACTTAGTACATTGTTTTACATTACATTTCATGCTAGGTGTGCCCATTGTGTGCATTACTTGGTACATTGTTTTACATTACATTTCATGCTAGGTGTGCCCATTGTGTGCATTACTTAGTACATCGTTTTACATTACATTTTCACGCTATGTATGTTCATTTGATTACATACTTAGTGCATCACATGCTTCCATTTTTGGTATAACATTTGGTTTGTTTAACATGGGACAATACATTCATTAACATTGATCATGCCATTCGTTAGTAGGTAGTGGTACCATAGGAATTGACAACTCCCATTCCGGACATCCCAGGGAAAGGGGACAGAAAGGAATGACCGAATTCGATATACATAATTTAGATAAATATTTAATTTGTTTAAGGGTTTATCGCCTCAGTCTCAAGGCTTGGATGTATGCATTTTAACAATACCGCATAAATGTTTGTATCAGTATAGCATGCATTTGTTACACACAATATGACTTTGATTTAAACTGTGTTTTACTTCAATACCTTGTTGTAGTGCATTTTACATATGGTTTAGTTGATACATTTCACTTACCATACATGACATTTTGATTTCACATTACATGATCTACATTGAACATAAACATTTTGACATTGATATACACATTTGGTGGTTTACATTGGACATAGACATTTTGACATGGTTTACACAATAACACTTGACAATTGGTTTGTACATGAACATTTTACATCTTGATGGTTTGGTTTGATTAAGTGATTAAGTAACGATGCGTGTGTAATATGATACAAACATGGTGGATACGCCGCTGGTACTTCCTATATATAAGTGTTTGTATAATATTACATAGCGTAACGTTATTTGAATCATTTCAGTTTGATACATATAACATTTTATACAAATAACATACTTTTCATAAGACATTGTTTTACAACCAACTTATCCTATACAAACTCATTTTACATGGTTATTCATTTAACCTTACATTTACTTATACATATCAACTGATCTTATCGTTTTTCAAATGATTTACAAGACAAAGCAAATTACAAGGTTCATGACTAAACATTTTCTCAAATACAAGTCATGAATCTTATTTTCACAAACCTATGTATCTCACAGGCATTTTTATGCTGACGTACCTATTTTCACATGTGTTTTCAGGTGCTTTTCCATAGGATGTTGATCATGATACTAGGGCGGACCTGTGCCTTAGAGACTTTAAAAGAAGATAGACTATGTTTAATTATGTTCTGAACTCTTTAAATTTCCTGTTTGAAACAATGTAACACCCTAGTTTAATAAATAAAATACAACTTTGTATGCCATGGTTATGAAACAATTAATTCTGTCGCGATTCACTCCCCGGCGTTTCCGCCGCGGTCCGTTGTTATACGCGGTCGGGGTGTGACAGAAGAGTTGGTATCAGAGCCAATGGTTATAGGGAATTAGGTTATTAGTAATGCTTTGACCTTGACTATAACTTTTCTAGGACCCTAACATAAATTATTTGTGTTTAGATCTTAAAACATACACATCACCTATCCTTAGGTGATTATCAGAACAAAAGCCAAAAAATTTTCCGAAACGATTTTTGAAAAACAATCATCTGTTTTTGAATAATTTATTACAAGGTTTTGAACCCTCAATTGTAAGGTTTTGAACCCTCTGTTATATGGTTTTGAACCCTTTTCAGTTTGGTTTTTGGCCTTGTGCCTTCAAATTTTCAAAATCCCGTCAAACGTTTTGGGTTTTAAATAATGTGAACATGTGCAAACTGGAAGGGTGAATGCCTGTATTCTGGGATTTCTGTCTAGGCAAGCACTTCGTATACATCTCATCAGACGCGAGACCAGTTGTGCTTACCTGGGAATTCCTGGGATGAGTGTTCACTTATAGGCGAGCATGTCTTCATTATACATTATTTTTAATCCATTTACTTTGATTAGTCACTGTGTGTCGTTGGTTTGCTTTGTGATACGGACGAATGACCACCATCTTTGCTTTTGTTGATTTTGTTTCATCTCATTCTTTTCATCCAATCATCTCACTCGTTTCCTTTCATGTTTTCCTCTTTTAGAATGCCTCCTCGACGCGACAATCTGATAGCAAATGCCGAGCTGGCGGAAATTATTGCGCAGCAGATGGCTGCTCAATTTCCAAATCTCTTTGCTCAATGGAACCAAGCCAACAACAACAACAATGTTCCATGCAAATACAAGGATTTTAATCAGGCTAAACCACTCAAGTTTAGTGGTTCTGAAGGAGCGACTGGGCTTCTTCAGTGGTTCGAGAGCAGTGAGAATACTTTCCGCCACGTGCAATGTCCGGATAATCGCAAGGTCGAGTTTGCTTCGAGCGTATTTCAGAAGAGGGCTTTGACATGGTGGAACGGGATTATGAGAGACAGGGGTGCAGAAGTTGCTCTTGCACAGACATGGGCTGAGCTTAGAGCCCTTATGATGAGGGAATTCTGTCCTCGTCATGAGCAGCGAGCTTTGGAGAAGGAATTTGATGATTTGAAGCAAGATAGTGGTGAGCACAGGGCTTATACTGATCGGTTTGAAGAGTTGAGTCTGCTTTGCCCGACTATGGTTACCCCACTCGACAAGGCTATCGAGAGATACATCGACGGCCTACCTGACTCGGTACAAGACATTCTTACTGGTAGTAACCCTGCCACACTCCGTTAGGCAATCGAGTTATCAGCGACGCTGACTGAGTCGCAGATCAGGAAGAACAAGTTACACAGGAAGGGTGACAAGGGCAAGAAACAGTCGGCTGACAAGGGGGATAGCAAGAAAGGTCAAAACTTGAATGGAAAGAACTCTGGTTCTTCGAAGAGGTCAAGGAAGCGTAAGGCTTCCCAAAATTTTGCTATCACTGCCCAAGCTAACCAGGCAGCTCCCAACCAACCCGCACAGCTTCCAGCAAAGAAACCCTATACAGGGAATGCACCTTTGTGCAATAGATGCAACAGTCACCATCAGCCGCAACATCAGTGCCGTTTCTGTACTAGCTGTGGGAAGTCAGGTCATCTTGCCGAGGTTTGTCGGTTTGCTCAGAATCGCGCAGTTCAGAACCCGGCTCAACAAGTTGCACAGCCTCCTGCTCAGCAACAGGGTCAAGCTGCACGACCACAATACCCACCAGGTGCTTGTTACAATTGTGGGGATCTGACCCACTATAGAAATCGGTGCCCAAGACTGGCCAATCAGAACCAGAACCAGAACCAGAACCAGAATCAGGCTCCGGCTCGAGGCCGAGTCTTTAACATGAATGCCCAAGAGGCGCAGGCGGATGATAATGTGGTGAACGGTACGTTCTTTATTAATAATCAGCCTGCATCTGTTCTTTTCGATTCTGGTGCCGATAAGAGTTTCGTGTCATTATCTTTTGAGCAAATGCTTCGCGTGTCTAGAACGAAACTAGGAAAACCTTTGACAGTAGAAGTTGCTAGTGGTGAACCCATTGTTCTGGATTCTGTTCTTCGCAACTGCCAGTTAAATCTTAACGACCATCTTTTTCCTATTGACCTCGCGCCTATGCAACTTGGAAGCTTCGACGTTATTGTGGGAATGGATTGGTTATCCAAGCATCACGCAGAGATAGTTTGTTCTAAGAAGATTGTTCGTGTGCCGCTTTCGACAGGCGAGATCCTGCAGGTTCAAGGTGAGAAGCCTACCGTTGGTCTCAAACTCATGTCTTGTTTTAAAGCTCGGAAGTATCTGCAGAAGAACTATGTGGCTTTCTTAGCACATGTTACAGAAGATAAAGGCAAGGGTAAGTCTATTTCAGATATTCCTGTCGTTCGGGATTATTCTGAAGTGTTCCCTGAAGATTTACCTGGTCTACCTCCAGCACGCCAAGTCGAGTTCCGCATTGATCTCGTACCTGGTGCAAATCCCATTGCCAGAGCTCCATATCGTCTTGCACCATCTGAGATGCAAGAGTTGTCTAAACAG
This sequence comes from Helianthus tuberosus, assembly GCA_030545235.1. Classification (NCBI taxonomy): domain Eukaryota; kingdom Viridiplantae; phylum Streptophyta; class Magnoliopsida; order Asterales; family Asteraceae; genus Helianthus; species Helianthus tuberosus. Next base: position 16,784 of record JARYGA010046300.1, read on the forward strand.
CTTCAGGAGCTCTCTGACAAAGGCTTTATCCGTCCCAGTTTTTCACCTTGGGGTGCTCCCGTTCTTTTTGTCAAGAAGAAGGATGGATCCTTTAGGATGTGTATCGATTATCGTGAGCTTAACAAGCTTACCATCAAGAATCGATATCCCCTACCTCGCATCGATGATCTCTTTGATCAGTTACAAGGCGCTTCTTATTTTTCGAAGATTGATCTACGTTCAGGGTATCATCAACTTCGGGTGCAAGAAGAAGACATTTCGAAGACAGCGTTCCGTACTCGTTATGGGCATTAAGAATTCACAGTCATGCCATTCGGTTTGACTAATGCTCCTGCTGTTTTCATGGACTTAATGAATAGGGTCTGCAAACCTTATTTGGATCAGTTCGTCATTGTTTTTATTGATGACATCTTGATATACTCTAAGACGCAAGCTGAGCACGAGCAACATCTTCGTCTTACCCTTGAACTCCTAAAGAAAGAGCAACTTTTCGCCAAATTCTCCAAGTGCGAATTTTGGCTTAAAGAAGTTCAATTTTTGGGGCATGTTATCAACGAACAGGGTATTCATGTAGATCCCTCCAAGATCAGTGCGATTAAGGATTGGGATACACCTTCTACTCCTACTGAAGTTCGTTCTTTTCTTGGTCTAGCGGGTTATTATCGCCGCTTCATAGAAAACTTCTCAAAGATTGCAGTTCCTCTAACTGCTCTAACTCAGAAGAAAATGCCCTTTTATTGGGGAATCAAACAAGAGGAAGCTTTTCAACATTTGAAGCAGAAGCTTTGCGATGCGCCTGTTCTATCATTGCCTGAGGGTGATGATGATTTTGTCGTGTTTTGTGATGCATCGAAATTGGGTCTTGGCTGTGTTCTAATGCAAAGGAACAAAGTCATAGCTTATGCATCGAGGCAGTTGAAGATTCATGAGAAGAACTACACCACTCATGATCTTGAGTTGGGTGCAGTTGTCTTTGCTCTCAAGATCTGGAGACATTATTTGTACGGTACAAAATGTGTGGTTTTCACTGATCACAAAAGTCTTCAGCATATCTTCAACCAGAAGGAACTCAACATGAGACAGCGACGTTGGGTTGAGCTATTAAACGACTATGACTGCGAAATTCGCTACCATCCTGGTAAGGCGAATGTCGTAGCTGATGCATTGAGTCGTAAGGAACGTACTAAGCTTCATTGTGTACGTGTTCAATCTGTTATTCAAGCTCGATCTGATATTCAAGCACGCATTTCTCAAGCTCAACAATCTTGTGTTTCACAAGGATTAATGGATAAGGAATTTCCCTATCACATAACACCTGCTCTGGAACTGAAGGACAATGGATCATATTACTTCATGGACCGTTTGTGGGTCCCAAGCCAGGATGATCTTCGTACCTTGCTTATGGATGAAGCCCATAAGTCTCGCTATTCTATTCATCCGGGCTCAGATAAAATGTATAAGGATCTTCGTATTCACTATTGGTGGCCTGGTATGAAGAAAGACATTGCCTTATATGTATCCAAATGCCTTACTTGTCTTAAGGTTAAGGCTGAACATCAGCGTCCATCTAGTTTATTGGAGCAACCAGAGATCCCAGTTTGGAAATGGGAAAACATTACTATGGATCTTGTTACCAAACTTCCACGCACAAAGAAAGGTCATGATGCCATCTGGGTAGTCGTTGATCGTCTTACAAAGTCAGCACATTTCTTGCCAATCCGTGAGGATTTTCCTGCTGACAGACTTGCTCAAATCTATGTGGATGAAATTGTGGCTAGACATGGTGTTCCTTTGAACATCATTTCTGACAGAGATGCTCATTTCACTTTTCATTTTTGGAGAACCATGCAATCTGCTATGGGGACCCAACTTAATCTGAGCACAGCTTATTATCCGCAAACGGATGGTCAATCTGAGAGAACAATCCAGACCCTGGAGGATATGCTAAGAGCTTGTGTGATCGATTTTGGTGGTAGCTGGGATTCACATCTTAAATTGATTGAATTCTCCTACAACAACAGTTATCACACTAGCATCAAAATGGCTCCTTTCGAGGCTCTCTATGGTCGAAAATGTCGTTCACCAGTCTGCTGGAATGAGATTGGTGAGGCTCAAATTACTGGACCTGCCCTCATTTTAGAGACAACAGATAAGGTCAAGAAAGTTCGCGATAACCTTCAGGCAGCTCAGAGCCGTCAGAAGATTTACGCGGATCCAAAACGCAAACCCTTGGAATTTCAAGTCGGTGATCGTGTATTACTTAAGGTCTCACCTTTGAAAGGTGTGATCAGATTTGGAAAGAAAGGAAAACTTGCACCTAGATACGTTGGACCATTCAAGATCGTCGAAAGAATCGGAAAGGTAGCCTACAGACTTGAGTTACCTCCTGAACTTGGAAATGTTCATCCAACTTTTCACGTGTCCAATCTCAAGAAGTGTTCAGCTGATGAAAACTTCTCCATACCGCTTGACGAAATTCGTGTTGGCAAAACACTGAAATTTGTTGAGAAACCAGTGGAAATCATGGAACGTGAAGTCAAGTGGCTTAAACGCAAGCGCATTCCTTTGGTCAAAGTTCGCTGGGAAGCTAAATGTGGACCTAAGTTTACTTGGGAACGCGAAGATCAAATGAAGGCGAAATATCCACATCTTTTTCCTCGAGTTTCCTCTAAATAAATTTCGGGACGAAATTTCCACAAGTAGGGGAGACTGTAACAACTGTGCTTGTAATCACTATGAACAGTTCTATTATCAATAAAACAATGTTATTTGATCACAATGTTTGTTTTGTTATGTTTTACATTTTTCATGTTTTGACTTTTATCCAATTCCAAACTCTATATCACTTTCTGGAGAGTTATACGCAAACTGGTGCGTAAACGTACTCAGTTTAATGCGAGAAATACTCTGGAACATCAACATATACTCAACATACCTTAAATAACCTTGACATAACTTAGAAATAAGTTTTGAAGGCTTTGGTATGGCAAAAACAAGTTAATTCGCTTACAGGGACTAAATATGACAAACTGCGAAAGTATGTCAATTTGAACTGTAACGAACATTCCGGAACATAACCATAAGTTAAACACACCTTAAATATCCTTTACATAGCTTAGAAATAGGCTTTGAGGGGTTCGGTGTGCTAAAATAAACTTTTGGGTCATTCAGGGACTAAAAGTGTCAAAAAGTGCACAAGTTTGCATTTTCGCGCATAACTTACGTTCTGAATACATATGGACATCCAAAAATTTATGTAAGCATGACTACATTATATTTTAGTGTTAGCCTTAAGAAAAATCCATTCGTCGTGTCATTTGGATCGTTTTTCGCGCTTATGCGCATTTCGTCGTAATTAAGCGAACATCGCGTTCGTACGACCAAACGAACCATCACCCGGCATAATTTTTAGCATGTTTCATGTCCACAATGTTTAGGCAACATTTTAGGGCCTTAAAGTTGGCTTTACGGGCCTTAGAAGTGTCGGAAAAGGCCTTAAACACGTGCAGGGACTGAAACTGTCATTTTTCAAACATATTTGCGGATCAGAAGGGTCAGGCGGCCCGCATTGTGTTTGCCTGATCCTGAAGCGGGCCGCTTCCCACTATCAGACCAGATTAAATGCATTTTAGCACAAGTTGCAGCCATTTGATCCTCCACCACATGTTCTAAACTTGCTTAGTCACTAGATAAGGATCATATTTAGCTTCCACAACATTGTGACAAGTGTACGGGTTGGATCATGGCACGTTTTCCATGAAACGATCCTAGCGGTTACCCAAATACTATAAATACCCCAACACCCCTTTGTTCAAAATCACTAGAAACTTGAATTGAGAAACTCTAAGTTGAAACATTTGTTTCATACCTGAGATTTTCGAATCGAGTTTAGCATTCGGGGACCCTTCGTAAGTATTCTTTCGTTCTTTTCCTTATTTTACTGCTTTTCGAGTCAGAAAGTCAAACTTTGTTTGACTTTCAGCGTTGACCAGTAATGGTCAATGCGAAGTTCGTTTGAACTTCGCAACGTGAGTGTAATCACGTTGGTCATAGTCCCTTGGGACTATGCCCACTGATTACCACGTTGTCTAGGGTCGTAGGGTAGGCGATCTAATAAATCGCCTATACCTTCGAACCCGACCCAGTTTGGTCGATCATTAGGATCCGACCAAACACATTAGGTGACCATAGTAGGTAGGGAATAACCTTCCGAGGTTATACCCTATGGTCACATCGTTTAAGTAGTTGTATGATAGGTAGTTTATATGCCTTAGGTAAATTACCAGAATACCCTTTTCATGTATAATTGGTAATTAAGCATATGTAACCTAAACCTTTGTCACATAACTGATTATGTAACATGTTTAGGCATATAACACTTGTCATAGGGCTGGTTAGGCGTTCCGAACGCGTTTTACGCGCACGACGCGTTAAAGTAGCATAAGCTACCTAAACGGATCGTAATGGGTCGATAAGACTTAGGTCAAGTTTCATTTAGTATGTAGGCTTTGTTAAACCATATCACATGAGTTCCTACACTCATTTGGTTTACAAACCCTAATGCTACCCAGTCTTCCGATTTAGGTCCGGTTTATTAACATAGTTACCTATATTAGGTGCCGTTTGATTCCGTGATCTATAGCATTACTCGGTGGCATCTTTAGACAACTGAGCAATCTCAAGTGAGTACATAGACCCCTCTTTTACTTCTTTCCAAACTGTTTTGGGGTGGAACACATGTGCCTACTTGTTACTTTAATGCTTTCCGTTTTCACATCATATACATGCTATGTTCGTTAGTACATTATAGTACATGATTTCAATACATTTTATGCTAGGTGTGCCCATTGTGTGCATTACTTAGTACATCGTTTTACATGACATTTCATGCTAGGTGTGCCCATTGTGTGCATTACTTAGTACATTGTTTTACATTACATTTTATGCTAGGTGTGCCCATTGTGTGCATTACTTAGTACATCGTTTTTACATGACATTTCATGCTAGGTGTGCCCATTGTGTGCATTACTTAGTACATTGTTTTACATTACATTTCATGCTAGGTGTGCCCATTGTGTGCATTACTTAGTACATTGTTTTACATTACATTTCATGCTAGGTGTGCCCATTGTGTGCATTACTTGGTACATTGTTTTACATTACATTTCATGCTAGGTGTGCCCATTGTGTGCATTACTTAGTACATCGTTTTACATTACATTTTCACGCTATGTATGTTCATTTGATTACATACTTAGTGCATCACATGCTTCCATTTTTGGTATAACATTTGGTTTGTTTAACATGGGACAATACATTCATTAACATTGATCATGCCATTCGTTAGTAGGTAGTGGTACCATAGGAATTGACAACTCCCATTCCGGACATCCCAGGGAAAGGGGACAGAAAGGAATGACCGAATTCGATATACATAATTTAGATAAATCTTTAATTTGTTTAAGGGTTTATCGCCTCAGTCTCAAGGCTTGGATGTATGCATTTTAACAATACCGCATAAATGTTTGTATCAGTATAGCATGCATTTGTTACACATAATATGTCTTTGATTTAAACTGTGTTTTACTTCAATACTTTGTTGTTGTGCATTTTACATATGGTTTAGTTGATACATTTCACTTACCATACATGACATTTTGATTTCACATTACATGATCTACATTGAACATAAACATTTTGACATTGATATACACATTTGGTGGTTTACATTGGACATAGACATTTTGACATGGTTTACACAATAACACTTGACAATTGGTTTGTACATGAACATTTTACATCTTGATGGTTTGGTTTGATTAAGTGATTAAGTAACGATGCATGTGTAATATGATACAAACATGGTGGATACGCCGCTGGTACTTCCTATATATAAGTGTTTGTATAATATTACATAGCATAACGTTATTTGAATCATTTCAGTTTGATACATATAACATTTTATACAAATAACATACTTTTCATAAGACATTGTTTTACAACCAACTTATCCTATACAAACTCATTTTACATGGTTATTCATTTAACCTTACATTTACTTATACATATCAACTGATCTTATCGTTTTTCAAATGATTTACAAGACAAAGCAAATTACAAGGTTCATGACTAAACATTTTCTCAAATACAAGTCATGAATCTTATTTTCACAAACCTATGTATCTCACAGGCATTTTTATGCTGACGTACCTATTTTCACATGTGTTTTCAGGTGCTTTTCCATAGGATGTTGATCATGATACTAGGGCGGACCTGTGCCTTAGAGACTTTAAAAGAAGATAGACTATGTTTAATTGTGTTCTGAACTCTTTAAATTTCCTGTTTGAAACAATGTAACACCCTTGTTTAATAAATAAAATACAACTTTGTATGCCATGGTTATGAAACAATTAATTATGTCGCGATTCACTCCCCGGCGTTTCCGCCGCGGTCCGTTGTTATACGCGGTCGGGGTGTGACAGAAGTTTTCTGGGTCTCAAGGAGCGACAGCACTTCTGCAATGGTTCGAGAGTCTAGAGAGCACCTTCAGGCATGTACAATGTCCAAATGAGCGAAAGGTAGATTTCGCATCTAGTGTCTTTGAGAAACGAGCTTTGACATGGTGGAACGGTGTGGTGAGAGATAGGGGTGCCGAAGAGGCACTGGCGCAAACATGGGAAGAACTTCGAGCACTGATGATGAAGGAATTCTGTCCTCGTCACGAGATCAGGGCATTGGAAAGGGAATTCGACGACCTTAAGCAAGACAGCGGCGAACATCGAGCATACACTGATCGATATGAGGAGCTGAGCCTGTTGTGTCCTACCATGGTCACGCCTTTGGATAAGGCAATCGAAAAATACATTGATGGTCTCCCTGACTCAGTTCAAGACATTGTTACTGGTAGTAACCCCACTACGGTTAGGCAGGCCATTGAGTTATCTGCAACCCTGACTGAATCTCAGATCAGGAAACGTAAGCTTTTCCGAAAGGGTGACAAGAAACCGATCGAGGAATCAAAGACCATGGATGAACAGACTGGATCCCTTGAGCGGTCAAAGAAGCAAAAGGCTTCTCAGAACTTCGCCATGGTCGCTCACAATGATCAAGCCGCCCCCAACCAACCAGCTAAACCCCATGCTAGGAAACCATACAATGGAACTTCACCTTTGTGCAACCAATGTAACCTTTATCATCATGTTAATGTGAAGTGCCGCGAATGCCAAATTTGTGGACGTAAAGGTCATACAGCAAAAGTTTGCGTAGCAGCAGTTGCACCAAATCAAGCTAACATTAAAACTGCTCGAGCTCGCTTTCCACCAGGTTCTTGCTACAAGTGTGGCGAGATGGGACATTTCCGAAGAAATTGCCCAAAGCGTGCTAATGCTAATCCAGCACAGAGATGAGCATCTGACCGACTAGAAGACAACACTCTTTAGAAATAATCACATCTTATGTATTAATTTCTTTTGTTGTCAAGGTCCATGAAACAGTGGTTATCATTGTTAATAAATAAATCTTTTTATTTATATTGCAATGTATTTATGTGGTTGTATGCATAAACAACATATCCCCTACAATACCGACAATCAAGGAATCATATTCCTTGAAAAGCAAACTACCCCCAAAATTCTTCCATTTTACAATCTCTTGCGTTTTCCACAAGAATCCTAAGTACCCGTCTCTTTCAAAGAAACGAAGTACAAGGTGCAAGTTATAATTCCGTACGAATACCCCAAGTACCACTATAAATTTTTAATAGGGTACCCAAGGGTATTTTCGTATGTCCTAAATTATTGTGTACCTTAATTCGAATATTGCGTTTTCCTGAAAACGAAAATCGAATTTTTGGTAGATCATCCTATCTTCATGGATGGGTTCTTGAAATGATTAAAGTGCCAAATGAAATCCACGAAATGGATTCCTGGTGTGCTTTAAGTATCCGTGTCCAAAGATAACAAATTAATAAACAAGTTAAACAACTATGTGATTATGTGCTTATGTGTTTCCTTTTATGTTTTTGTGTAATCCAAGTTTTTGTTATCCAAATCCTCGAAGAATCTTCCATATCTTTGTATAAGGAATTCGTAGTAGGATATCCAAAGGTACTATATTAAATCCTCAATGGGCTTTTACGTGATAGTAAAGATCCTTGGATTATATTGTACTATTCCATAATTAGACCCCTGAGTGGTCTAGGTAATCAGATGGATCCAAAAAAAATCTGGTTAGGGATATCATGTGATGATATAGCTGAAAGGACTCCTTGGTGGCCTAATTAAAAGGATCGTTTGTAGATCTAATTAAAAGGACCCTATGGTAGTCTAGTCACGCTCATCACAGGTTTGATTTTCCTCCCCTCCACATTACAAGCAAATTGTGCGGACTATGCAAGGAATTGCGTAATTATGGATGCATACATAATTATGGAATTCAGTGCACGGAAACCACAGCTAGTTTGGTCATGTGTCTGAAGAATGACTCTTTTCGTTCATTTTTGGTTTATGAAGAAATGGTGAAAAATGACTCTTGTCGTTCATTTTTGGTTTCTGAAGGAATGGTGAAAAATGACTCTTGTCGTTCATTTTTGGTTTCTGAAGAAATGGTGAAAAATGACTCTTGTCGTTCATTTTTGGTTTCTGAAGGAATGGTGAAAAATGACTCTTGTCGTTCATTTTTGGTTTCTGAAGGAATGGTGAAAAATGACTCTTGTCGTTCATTTTTGGTTTCTGAAGAAATGGTGAAAAATGACTCTTGTCGTTCATTTTTGGTTTCTGAAGGAATGGTGAAAAATGACTCTTGTCGTTCATTTTTGGTTTCTGAAGGAATGGTGAAAAAAGACTCTTGTCGTTCATTTTTGGTTTCTGAAGGAATGGTGAAAAATGACTCTTGTCGTTCATTTTTGGTTTCTGAAGAAATGGTGAAAAATGACTCCTTTCGTTCATTTTTGTTTCTGAAGAAATGGTGAAAAATGACTCCTTTCGTTCAATTTCGTTTCTGAAGAATGCCTGTTGAAAATAACTCCGTTCATTTTTCAATTCTGAAAAATGTCCGTTAAAGAGAAATAACAGGATTATGCCTTGCTTATCTTTGATGGTTACTTCACACAAAGTCACAGATAGACTCCTACGAATTAATTTCGGGACGAAATTTCCTAAAGTAGGGGAGACTGTAACACCTGTGCCACTCCAACCATCAAACAAATGCCAAACCAATGAAATATAGTATTTCATACTTGGGATTTGTAAAAATATGTGTATCGTTTACACATATCAATTCTTGTTCGATTTCAAGATTTAAATCGCTTTCTGGAGGGTTATACGCGCTCTGATGAGTAGATATAACCAGTTTAATCCAACGAACACTCCGGAATAGTGAAATAGGCTTAACATACCTTAAATAACCTTTACATAACTTAGATATAAGTTTTGAAAGCTTTGGTGTGGTGAAATCAAAGTTTAATCGCTTACAGGGACTAAAGTTGACAAACTGCGAAAGTATGCCAATTTGAACTGTAACAGACCTTCCGGAACATGACCATAAGTTAAACATACCATAAATATCCTTTACATAGCTTAGAAATAGGCTTTGAGGTGTTCGGTATGCTAAAATAAACTTTTGTGTCATTCAGGGACTAAAAGCGTCAAAAAGTGCACAAGTTTGCATTTTCGCACATAACTTACGTTCTGAATACATCCGGACATCCAAAAATTTATGTAAGCATGACTACATTATATTTTATGGTTCGCCTTAAGAAAAATCCATTCGTCGCGTCATTTGGATCGTTTTTCGCGCTTGTGCGCATTCCGTCGTAATTAAGCGAACATCGCGTTCGTACGGCCAAACGAACCGACATCCGAGATATTTTTGAACACATTTTAAGTTCCCTATACTTTAACTTCATTTTAGAGCTTTGAAATGGGGTTAACGGGCCTTAAACGTGTCGAAAATGGGCTGAATGCATGACAGGGACCAAAAGTGTAAATCTGCCAAACTTAAGCCTAGCGGTGCGCTACACTTTTAGCGTAGCGGTGCGCTAGGGGTCTGCAGACCAGATGCAATGTACTTAACAGCCTGTTTTCAGCTGGATTAACCACAACCACACATTCCTAATTATCTAGTCATCTGATAAGGATGGATTTCCAGCCACCATAAGGTTCCGACAAGTGTACGGGTTGGATTCATGGCACGTTTTCCATGGAACGATCCTAACGGTTCGGGTATTCCTATAAATACCCAACCCACACAACCTCATTTTGCACTAGAATTCTGAATTGAGAACCTCTAAGTTGAAACCATTGTTTCATACCTGAGATTCTTGAATCGGGATTAGCATTCGGGGACCCTTCGTAAGTATTCTTTCGTTCTTTTCCTTATTTTATTGCTTTTCGAGTCCGAAAGTCAAACTTTGTTTGACTTTCAGCGTTGACCAGTAATGGTCAATGCGAAGTTCGTTTGAACTTCGCAACGTGAGTGTAATCACGTTGGTTATAGTCCCTTGGGACTATGCCTACTGATTACCACGTTGTCTAGGGTCGTAGGGTAAGCGATCTGATAAATCGCTTATACCTTCGAACCTGACCCAGTTTGGTCGATCATTAGGATCCGACCAAATACATTAGGTGACCCTAGTATAGGGCATAACCTTCCGAGGTTATACCATATGGTCACATCGTTTAAGTAGTTGTATGATAGGTAGTTTATATGCCTTAGGTAAATTACCAGAATACCCTTTTCATGTATAATTGGTAATTAAGCATACGTAACCTAAACTTTTGTCACATAACTGATTTTGTAACATGTTTAGGCATATAACACTTGTCATAGGACTAGTTAGGCGATCCGAACGCGTTTCACGCGAACGACGCGTTAAAGTAGCATAAGCTACCTAAACGGGTCGTAATGGGTCGTAGGCAGTTATGTTAGGTTTCATTTAGTATGTAGGCTTTGATTAACCATATCACATGAGTTCCTACACTCATTTGGTTTACAAACCCTCATGCTACCCAGTCTTCCGATTTAGGTCCGGTTTATAAATGTAGTTACCTATATTAGGTGCCGTTTGATTCCGAGATCTCTAGCACTGCTTGGTGGTTATCTTTAGACAACTGAGCAATCTCAAGTGAGTACATAGACCCCTCTTTTACTGTTTTCCAAACTGTTTTGGGGTGAAACACATGTGCCTACTTGTTACTTTCATGCTTTCCTGTTTTCACATCATATACTGCTATGTTCGTTAGTACATTATAGTACATGATTTCATTACATTTCATGCTATGTATTGCCATTGTGTGCATTACTTAGTACATCGTTTTACATGACATTTTGACATAGACATTTGACATAGACATTTCGATATAGACATTTTAACATGATTGACATTGATCATGTATTTCCCACAAAACATAACTTTGATTTAAACCAAGTTTTACTTCAATACTTTGTTTTTGTGCATATGGTTTAGTTGAGACATTTCACTTGCCATACATGGATATTTGACATAGACATTTGACATGGATATTTGACATAGACATTTGACATGGATATTTGACATAGACATTTGACATGGATATTTGACATAGACATTTTGATATGATTTACATCTTGACATGAACACTTTGACATATTACCCAATACATTTGACAATTGATTTAAACATAGACTTCTTACATTGGTTGGTTTGGTTTGATTAAATGATTAAGTAACGATGCGTGTGTAATATGATACAAGCATGGTGGATACGCCGCTGGTACTTCCTATATATAAGTGTTTGTATGGTATTACATATCGTAGTGTTATTTGAATCATTTCAGTTTGAGACATAGAACATTTTATACAAATAACATACTTTTCACAAGACATTGATTTATAAACATCTTATCTTATGCAAACATATTTTACTTGGTTATTCATTTAACCTTACATTTATTTATACTTATCAGCTGATCTTATCGATTTTCAAATGATTTACAAAACAAAGCAAATAACAAGGTTCATGACTAAACATTTTCTCAAACATAAGTCATGAAACCTATTTTCACAAAACCTATGTATCTCACAGGCATTTTTATGCTGACGTACCTATTTTCACATGTGTTTTTCAGGAGCTGTTACATAAGATGATCAAGATACACATAGACAGACTTGGGCTTTAGTGACAATAAAAGATACAAGACTAGTTAATTATGTTGTATTTCTTGTTTGTTAAGACATTATAACACTTTTAATCAATAAAACAAAACTTCAACTGCCATGGATTTGAAACAATTAATTCTGTTACAACACTCCCCGATGTTTCCGCCACGTTTTGTATGTTCTACGTGGTCGGGGTGTGACAATGTTTTTGTTTTTAGGGGGAGAAAGTTTGCAGAAAAATACAAAAACATGATAAAATTTCTAAATCCAAAAACATTTGAGAAAGTAAAAATGAGTTTGTGTAAAAAGGGGAAATGATAACACATCAGCTAGACAGTGCAGTACGCTAAAGAAATGTAAAGTAAAAATGTGTTAAGCAGTCTTGCAGATGATATGCCGATAGGTTTTTACACATTTAGTAGGTTTGTTCGGGATATAAACATAAAATTTCTTGCTTTTATGTGGGGAACATCTCTCGGATATATGGGTAACCCCCGAAATCTTGTTTGAAAGGTCCCTCTTTCTGAGATACTAGGTCTTTATGCTTAGTGATATCTGGGGTATTATCCCGGGACTTCTGATTTTGCGGAAGCAATGGCCTAGTCCCCGGAGAATACTTTACGCTGCTTGAAATAAAAGCCCCCCCCCCCCCTCAGCATAAAAATGATGAAACATTGAAAAATGTTATCATGTGCTGTTGTAAAAAAGATCCTCTAAAGGGGACCCACCAAAAGTCGAACCGTCATCTCTCTGCTGAACGGAAGTTCTGACCTGAGCTCTCACGGTCTTGCAATTTAACCCCTTACAGATATCATTAGGTATACTCACCTGTAAGACTGAATATTGGGATCTGGATACGGGAGTATATTCTGAGGTGGTACACATATAAAAGTTAAGCCTTAAAACACTTAATCCGTATCCTGAACAGATTGAACTTTGTGTGAAAATTTAAGAGGATCAGTATATCGGCAATCAATGCAAACTGTTTAATACTGAAAATGTAATCTAAGCTTAACGGTACTTGTATCTTGTCGGCAGCTGATATGATCCCCTAACACACTCACAAAAATATTGTGTGTACAGTTTATTGCTTACCATATTCAAAAATCCAATAAGATTTGTTTTTCATCTTATTTTCGACAACAAACGTTGGGGATCAGATGATCAAAGTCTTGTGTGCTGAACATGTCTGGATCATGAGGGTTGGGTAAGCAGAAGATTGTGAAAAAGTGATTGGTAATTGCTTGAAAGTTCAAAAGTTCATTAATTTGAACTTAAATCATTTTCAAAAAGTCAGCAACTTCATAATTTGGTCAGCCAAGGTCATTAACTTGGACTTGGTAGACTGAACAGTTGACCAGGGTCATTAATTTGGACTTGGTTAACTCGGTGTGTCGGTAAAATTGGAAAAAGTTAAAATTTGAAATTTTGAAAAGTTAATTCGCTTGAAAAACACTAATTTCACTTCAACATGTAATTCCGCTTGAGTGGTGATTCCGCTTGAACTTACATGTGCCATTTTCAAGCGGAATTAGGTGGTCTATAAATAGGGGAGTGGTTCCGCTTGAACATACCATTATTCTGATTCCGTTTCAAAACCACTCAAGGCGATTTCAAGCGAAATCTTAAAAACCTCGATTTACAGTCGAAATTTTGCCCATTTGCTGTTAGATTTTGTGTTTTTAGTTGGTTTGCATAACTATAAACATGGTGAAGGTAAGATTGGTGGCCGATTTGAACCAGATCTTAACTGATTTTGTGTGTCGGCGATGAACAGGGTAGAAAACGTAGATCTAGGACTTATATATCAACTAAAATGAACGATTTACATCTCTGTGTGTTCGGAATACATCGTAGATCAGATTTAGAGTTGTGATTGAAACAGATTTTATGATTCCATTTGAATGACGAAGAACAGACTTTTCAAACTTAGATCTAGGTTGTGTTTATTGGACAAAGTGGATAAAAAACGTACTCACATGCTCGGAGTCGTTTACAGAACAAACCCAGTTGTTTGATTTCATCATCAGACCATGAAAATTTTTGAATTGATTTTGACAGTTTCAAGCGAAATAACATGTTTAATTCTGCTTGAAAGAGAATCTTTTGAAAATGTGACATTCAAATGAAATAACTGATTCTGTTTGAAGTGATTCCGCTTGAAAACATGTGATTTAATTTGAATGTGATTCCGTTTCAAATGGTGATTTCGCTTCAAATGTTATTCCACTTGAAACCATTCTGTGATTCCGCTTCAATGTATGATTCTGCATGAATTGTATTTCCGCTTGAAGTGTATTTTTAAGTGATTTCGCTTGAATGATGTTTGATGAGAAAAATTTTCAAAATGTTTGATTTATTTGTATTGTGTTGATTTTCAGGGTTCAAATGTGATTTTTGATCCATTGCACAACAGTTGTTGTGATTTTGATGAGAATAAGATTCCAAAGTTGTCTGAATTCAGGAGTATTCTGGAATTTAAGAGAAGGTTGCCTATACAAAACGCCTTGACGAATCAACATCTTGTGTTTAGATCTCATATCAAACGTTTTTGGGAGAATGCAACTTATGATGAAGAGGGCAAAGTGATCAATTCAATTGTTGAGCTTAATGATGAAGAAAAGCCGATTATCATTTCAGAGGCGCTTATACGTGAAGTTCTGGATTTTCCTGATGATGTTAACTCTCTGACAAAATTCCCAGAGAGGATGGTTAAAGGCTGTATGCTGCGGATGGGTTATAGTGGTGCACTGAACAATGCTAATTACTTAAAGTCAAAGTTTACAAAGCCATACAAGTTTCTTATTCACTCGGTGCTGCAGGCTCTAAGTCATTGTAAGGGAGGTTATGATGCTATGAGAGACTATCAAATGAACATGGTGACAGCTCTCATATTGAACAAGAAGTATAACTTTTCAAAGATCGTGTTTCATTATATGCTTGAGAACATTGTGTCAAAGAGTAAGACTTGGGTGTATCCAAGATTTGTTCAAATGATGCTAGATCATGCATATCCTGACCTTGAACGAGATGAAAACAATGATCTGTTGGTGCTATCTCACATGAGTAATGATTCTTTGAAACAATTGGTTAGATATCATCCAAATCATCCAGAGCCAAAGACTAAAGCTGAATTTTTTGGCTTCATCAAGGATAAGAATTATGTAGATCCAGATCATGTTAATCATCAGAACTGGAGAAATGAGGAAGAAATGAAAGAGAAAAGCTATGCAGATGAATTGAAAGTTCTTAAAGATTTCAGAGAAACTAGAAATGAGTGGTTCTTGAAAGATAAGAAGAAGAGGGGCAGGAAAGCTACTCCTAAAGTACAAGTAGAAGAGGGTTCGTCTTCTCAACCCAAAAATCGTCAAAAGAAAGCTGCTAAAACATTGCTTGTTGATGAATCAGAGGAGGAAGCTGAAGCTGAAGTTGAAGCTGAAACTGAAATTAATGTTGAAGGAGATGTTCGTTTGTCTCCTGCGTCTACAAAGTTATTGAAATCTCTTACTGATTTTAATTCTAAAAAGAAAGAAGCAGCTGGAAATGAAGAAAGTGATGATGTTAACAAAAGTACAACAAGTTCTTTTGAAGATGAAGTTGATGAAACTAAACGTTATAAGAAAGTCATGTCTGCTGTAGATAAAGAAAAACAGAAAAAGAGAAAAAGGAGTGGTAAAGATGATGATGATGTATACATTCCTTCTCAAGAAAATATTGAAGATGTTCAAACACCTCCATCATCAGGTGGTAAAAAGAAAGCTGGTGCAAGAAAAAAGTTGATTTTGAGGCTGCCAA
The DNA here is from genome assembly GCA_030545235.1 of Helianthus tuberosus. NCBI lineage: Eukaryota > Viridiplantae > Streptophyta > Magnoliopsida > Asterales > Asteraceae > Helianthus > Helianthus tuberosus. Next base: position 32,714 of record JARYGA010046300.1, read on the forward strand.
AACGTACACCAAAAACAAAACATCCTACACCACCACCATCACCACCACCTGAACCATCACCACCAAAATCACCAATCCAATCACCTCCTAGACAACCATCACCATTACATCAAACACCACCACATTTATCATCACTACACCAAACACCAATCCAAGAACAACCTATTCTAACTTCACAACAAATCTTTCAAACACCACCACTCACACAACCACCTGTCCAAACTACACCTGGTTCTTCTAGTTACAAAACCTTTCCAACTGTTCCAGAAGGTCTTAATCTTGATATTGGTGATTTCAATTTTGCGACTGATGAGCAAGTTAAGTTTTTGGAAAAGAAAGTTGAAGAAGTTATAGCTGAGAACAAGAAGTTGGTTGATCGTGAAAAGAAATTGGAAAAACGTGTTAAGTCTGTGGAAGCTGAAAACTCTTCTTTGTTGAAAAAGATTGAAGCTAATGAATCTGAAATTGATGTTATGAAAGTTCAGATTGTAGAATTGCTAGAAGAAAAGGCTCGAAGAGACGAGCAGAATAAGTATTTTGAATTGAAGAACAAAGAATTAGAGGCAGCCAAAGCAGTGAAAGAGCATGAGATTTATATGATAAACAAAGTGTTAGAAAAGATGCTTGGTAAGTCTATTGAGCAACAATTTGATGAAATCAAGATTGAAGAAGTTAGAGCTCAAAGACAAGCAGAGGTTGATGCTAAAATGAAGAACAAAGGAAAGGGTATTGAAGGTGTTTCTGAGGAGAGGGCAATTGTTCCAGCTATTGTTTCTGTATCACCTATTCCAAATCCTCTTCCTATTTCGTCAGTTTCTGGTATATTCGATGTTGATGTTGACATTGATGATATTCATGGTGATGATGAAGAGGATGATGATGAAGAGGATAATGATGAAGATAACGAAGATGATGCAGATAATGTATTCTCTACAAGTAGTAGTGATAGTGATGATGGAAATGATGATGACGAACAAGGTGCTTCTGGTATTAAAGTCACTGAAGCCAAATGAACAAAATGTCGATGATTATATGCATGATGATGAGAATGAAGAACATGAGAGTGCTGAAGGTGAGGGGGAGCACGTGGATGATCAAAATGTTGATAAAGCTGAAAATTTAATCTTGCGTCTAGAGCCTGAAGTAGAGGAAGGTGAAATCAGGCACACGTATACAATGGCTGTGATTATTAAGTTGACGAAAATTGATGATCCTGATTTTAAATTTGGTTTTCAAGAAGAGTTGAATGAGTTCGATATCAACCAACAACCTGAGTACCAGTATAAGTATGTTGAAGATGCTGATCTGTATGATAGAGTCGAAGTTGAAGATTGCAGTGACGAAGAGGATGTGAATGTAGATACGTCTGATTTTCCTACACTTGTCGAATTTTCACTCAAGAGAATAGAGATGAGCTAAGAAGGAAAATAGAAGAAATTTTGAAAGATAAGAACTTTGACAGTACTACGAAAGATCCACAACGCGAAAAGAGAAAGAAGTGGTTCAGGAAAAGTAATGAAAGAAAGTTCAAACATCCTTTGAAGTTTTACAAGAGAGATAGAGCTGTTTCGCTTGGTGATATCATCAGTTGGGGATTCCTACCACAGGTGAATGCTTATGCAATTAGAAGAGAATATGGTGTGCAATACTTTGAACGTCTCTATGATATTATATCCCTACCCTGGTGGGATGTAGAAGAATTGTCAAAGGTTAGAACATTGAACTATCTAATCAGAAAGAATGATGTGCCTATGTGGGGTTTAATAAAGTATGAATCGTTGAAAAACTTCAAGCACTGGAAGCCTCATTACCCGAAGAAAGTGAAGAGGGTGAATCCAGTGACTGGTACTGAAGAAACAATCTTGCATGTGAAGAAGCCTAAAGTGATCAAGAATATCCCTGTGCCAAAAATGGAACAAGAGTTCTATAAAGGTTTTATATGTTGGGTTTACAGCTGTTTGTCGACTGAAGCTGTGATTACGTACAGAGCAGAGAATGGAATTAGAGAAATCTTTGTGTATGATCCTCTATGGCTGGTAAATTGTTCTGCGAAAGACATAGAATGTTTGTTTATGAACAAGATATGGTTTAAAGCTGAAGATAGGGATCAAGCGATGCAGTTCCTGAAAGTTGTTTCTATATGCTTTCAAAAGGGTATCAATGCTGACAACAAATGGAATTCTAAGTGGCGAAAGATTGAAGAAGAAGAAAAGTTGAAAGCTGAGAAAGAACGAAAGGCTCGTGAAGACAAATATAATATGCTAAGACATACAGTTATTCAAAGAATGGCTGCTGAGGAAAAGAAAAGAGTTGATGAGAACGAGAAGCTTAGGAAGATGTTGTTGCGAAAGCCTAAGCAGAGAGAAGAGAAGTTCAAGTCGCAGTGAACAAGTGCTGAAGACCAGACTGAAGACTCCGGCAATATCCAAGGGGGAGTTTGTTGGTGCACGATGTCTATGGCCTACGTCTTAAGTCTAGGTCATGTTTGTATAGGGTTTACAAGGGTTAAAGTGTAAATTTATGTATTTTGATGTAATTCCGCTTGAAATGACACTTGGGCATTTCAAGCGAAATCAGAAGTTATTATTCCGCTTGAAAGTGATATACTCTCTTTTTTACTCAATTCTTGCTGATTCTAAGTTGTTTGTTTGATTCCGCCTCTCAAACAGTTGTGTATTGCCTCTGATTGACTCATTTGATCGTCAAAACAATCCTACAATACGCCTGCTTGTACGTTCAAGACGTTCATGGATTGTAAACGACAGGCGTTCAGTGGGACTGAAGGAACAGTGGGACTACTCTGTTGGTTCGAGAAAGCCGAGTCAGTTTTTGCTATGTGTTACTGTCCTGCTGGGGAAAGGGTGAAGTATGCTTCGGGCACTCTTGAGGATGGTGCCTTGACTTGGTGGAATGCCCAAGTCCAGATGCTAGGCATTGAAATGGCGAACGCAACTACTTGGGATGATTTTAAGGAACTGATGAGAGAGGAGTACTATCCTCGTGATGAAGTGCAGAAGCTAGAGAATGAGTATTACAATCTGAAGATGGCGGGATCTGAGATCGAGGCATACACGAAACGATCTCATGAACTTGCAAACATGTTTCCTAACTTATCACGACCATCACATCAGAGAATCGAGCTGTACATCAACGGTTTAGCTCCGCAAGTCAAGGGCTTGGTCACTGCAGGGAATGTTGACTATTTGCCTCGAATAATCCGCTTAGCTCACATGATCACCGACCAGGAGGTGGAGCGTGGCTCGCTACCACCACGTGTTTCTACTACTACCGCTACTGCTATAGAAACTACTCCCACTACTGATAACAAACGCAAGTGGAATGATACGGACAAGGTGTCCAAGTCGAACCAGTCACAGAAGAAGCTAGACAACAGCAACAATCGTAGTTTTAGCCAGTCGTCCTTTGTTAATCAGAACCAGAGCAAGAACTTAAACTAGGGTTCCTACGTGGGGAAACAGCCAAAGTGTAGCAAGTACAGCTATCATCACCGTAGACCGTGTACCCGAATCTGTCACAGGTGCAACAAAGTGAGTCATTTGGCAAAGGATTGCAGGGCCCCGTTCCCAAAACAGCAGCATTAGCAGCCGCAGCGACAAGAAAGGCAGCAACCTCAGCAAAACCAAGGTAACCGAAAGGGATGTTTCCAGTGTGGAGATGAGGGTTACTTCAGGAGAGATTGCCCTCAACTATATCAGAATGCTGGGAATAACAACAACAACGCTGGGAACAACAACAACGGAAATAATGGTGGGAATGGTGCTCGTAGGAGAGTGTTTACTATCGGCACTGGTGAAGCCAGTAACGATGGCAATGTTGTGACCGGTACATTTTCTGTGAACAACCTTTTTGCTTCTGTTTTATTCGACTCTGATGCCAATTGGAGTTATATGTCCTTAGAGTTCAGTCGTCAGTTAGGGTTGACTCCAACCCCTCTCGTAAACAAACACGTTGTAGAATTAGCTGATGGCAAGTCAATTGAAGCCTCGCACATTCATTTTGGGTGTAAACTCGATCTTATGGGTCAAGTGTTCGACATTGACCTAGTTCCCGTTACTTTTGGAAGCTTCGATGTAGTCGTTGGTATGGATTGGTTGTCTAAGCACCAAGTGGAAATTCTCTGTAAAGAGAAAATTGTACATATTCCTCTCCCCATGGAGAATCTTTGTCGGTCCAAGGTCATCAAAGTGGTGCAATGGTTGGCATCATTTCAGCTATGAAAGCCCGGATGTGTCTACGGAAGGGTTATCCTGCTATTTTAGCACTCGTTACTAATACTCAATCTGAAGAAAAGAGGATTGAGGATCTACCAGTTGTTCGTGACTTCCCAGATGTATTTCCCAAGAACATCCAAGTTTACCTCCACACCGTAAGGTGGAATTTCAGATTGACCTTACGCCAGGAGCAGCCGCGATTGCTCGTGCGCCTTAACGTCTTGCACCTGGAGAGCTACAAGAACTGTTTAATCAACTTCTGGAACTGTTGGATAGAGGCTTTATCCGACCTAGTTCTTCGCTTTAGGGAGCCCCAGTCCTATTCGTGAAGAAGAAAGACGGTTCCTTCCATATGTGCATCGACTACCGGGAACTCAACAAGGTAACGGTCAAGAACCGTTATCCTCTGCCACGCATCGATGATCTGTTTGACCAGTTGCAAGGGTCAAGTTTCTATTTGAAAATCGACTTAAGATCGGGCTATCATCAGATGAGAGTCTGAGAGGAGGATGTTCCTAAAATAGTTTTTCGAACGCGGTATGGCCATTATGAGTTTTGGTCATGCCATTTGGGTTGACTAACGCACCACAGCGGTTTTCATGGATCTTATGAACCGTGTGTGCAAACCATATCTTGACGATTTCGTCATCGTGTTTATCGATGACATACTGATCTATTCTAAGAGCAAGGAGGACCACGAGCGGCACTTGCGTATTATCTTGTAGCTCCTGAGGAAGGAGCAACTCTACGTGAAGTTTTCTAAGTGTGACTTCTAGATTCGATAAGTACACTTCCTTGGTCATATCATCAACGAGTTTGGAATACACGTAGACCCAGCAAAAATCGATTCTATCAGAAACTAGGCGGCACCAAAGAACCCTTCAGAGGTGCGACACTTCCTTGGTCTTGCTAGATACTATCGTAGATTTATTAAAGATTTCTCGAGGATTGCTCAACCTCTTACCGCGTTAACATCGAAAGGGGTGGTGTATTCCTGGGGAATGAAACAAGAAGATGCTTTTTAGCTTTTGAAACAAAAACTCTGCAGTGCACCTGTTGGACCGGTTTGCGACCCTGAAAAGTCAGTTAAGGTAGTTCATCTTTGCGTATAAAGGCGGAATCAATGTACACAAAGTAACAACAGCTTTTCCTCTTTAATTCATTCTCTATTAGTGCTTTCTGAATGAATTTTGACAGATTTTCGTTACCACAAGCATGACCAGATTTCGCTCCCAGTTACAAATGAGATCACACATCAGGGTTTATATAGAGTGCCTGATTTCGCTCATATGGCTGCCTAATGAGCGAAATCCCATGTGACACAAAAGCGAAACCTACCCTAATGACCTTAGAGCGAAATCCCCACTAACATGTTCATTGGAGCGAAATACCTATCTAACTGATTTCGCTTATGATGACACATATGTCATCATGAGCGAAATTAACACTCTAAAATCCTATTTTCTGATTTTCAACTCCGTACAATCTGTCTAGACCTAAGACTCAATATAAACGTAGTCAACAGACATTCCGTGCACCAACAGACTCCTCCTTGGATATTGACGAAGTCTTCAGCTCTGAGTCTTCAGTCTCGGTCTTTTCTCCAACTCTGCCTTTTCATCGTAAACAACTCTATCTTCACAGGTTCAGAATCTTGTCCTGGCTTCATCTTCAGACTTCCCTTTGACCGTTGATCCAGACTCCCCCTTTCACAGACTCCCCCTCTCAATATGCTAGAATCTGAGGTCTTGATCTGGTTCAAGCTTTGACATTTAGCTTCCATGGGAATGATGAAGTTCAAAACCTGTGTCTCAAACATCAAACATTACAAACTTATCCATTCTCAAAAACATACAAACTCAATCAGTTTTAGAAATCCACTCAAGTATTCAGGTCCAAGTTAATGACCCTGATCACTCGATTAATCTACCAAGTTCAATTTAATGACCTTGGTTGATCATTTGACGAATCAAACTGATTTTAAAAACAACAATTTACACATTTTCTGAAAATAACAAGTATCAAGTTAATGAACTTGTTTTTGACTTTTCAAAAACACAAACTTCATCAAGATAAGCTCTCCTCATTCTTCAGTCAAGAATCTCCTGCATCTGCTTCAATCATCGGAGAATCCAACAATCAACTCTCTACTTTGGTTTGTCAAAAGTAAAGCAGAAATAAAAAATCTCTTTGAATTTTTAAAAAGTTCTAAACTAAGAAATGAAATACAGAAAACTTAAATTGCAGAAAGTAAACAAAGTAAACTAATTACAAACTTAATTTTTGGCGAGTGTGTCAGGGAATCATATCAGCTATCAGACAAATTACAAGTACCGTTAAGCTTCATTTCATACTTAGACTTAAACAATTCACCTCGATTGTCGATATACTGATCCATCTTAAATTCTCACACACATTTCAAATTACTCAGGATACGATTTAGATGTTTTATGAACTTAGCTCATTCATGTGTCCCACCTCTTGAATATACTCACGTATCCAGAATCCCAATATTCTCTCTTACAGGTGAGTATACTACAATGATATCTGTACATAAATTAGGTAATATGAGGGCCGAGGGATCTCAGGTCGATACTTCCGTATGCGTAGAGAGATATCAGCTTCGACTTTACAGTATGTCCCCTTTAGAGGATCTTTTAGCTACAACAGCAGCGACTATCAATTTTATTGTTTCATCAGCATGCTGAGGGTTTATGCTATGTTTCAAGCATTTGTGGAAAGTATTATCCAAGGACTAGGTCAGAACTTCCATTCAGCAGAAGTCTCGGAATAATACTCCAGACATCATTGAGTATAAAAACCTAGTATATCAGAATACGAGACCTTTCAAACGAGATTTCAGGGGTTACCTATATATCCAAGTAGTGTTCCCCACAAATTTCACAAGTTTGAAATTTTAGGTTTATATCCCGAATAAATCTACTAAATGTGCGAAAACCTATCGACACATCATTAGTGAGACTGTTTAACTCATTTAAACTTTACAGATCTTTAGCATACTGTAATTGTCTAGCCGATGTACTATCATTTTCCCTATATACACAAGCTCTTTTTCAGATTTTATATTGTTTTTGTATTTTTGCATTTCTTACTGTTTTTGTATTTTCTGCAAATATATCTATATACATCTATCTACTCCCCCTAAATACCAAAACAAGTAAAAAATCGACAAACCATTGCAGATTGTTTTTCGTCTTCATCCGCAACAGTACTCTCATCAATGCCGATAATTCCATCTGACACCGAAAGAAGCTTCATACCATTCAGTTTTAACAAATATTTAAACCGATTTTTATCAAAAGCTTTGGTATGTAAATCAGCTTTCTGTTCGTCAGTGTGGATTTTCTCAATTCGTATCAACTTTTTCTCGAAACAATCGCGAATAAAGTGATGACGAATTTCTATGTGTTTAGTTTTAGCGTGATGTACTGGATTCTTTGTTATATTTATAGCTGCCTCATTATCAACAAAAAGAGGTGTGTTAAGAAACTGTAAACCGTAGTCGCGCATCTGTTGCTGTATCCACAGGATCTGAGAGCAACAACTGCTAGCAGAAACATACTCCACTTCACATGTAGATAGCGCCACAGACATTTGTTTCTTACACTGCCAGGTGACTAACCTAGGTCCAAAGAACTGGCATCCTGTAGTTGTTGATTTTGAATTGACTTTGCAGCATCCGAAATCCGAATCGGAATACCCTTCGAGCGTAAAGTCGCCTTTCCTAGGATACCACAACCCCAATGAAGGAGTTCCTTTCAGGTAGCGCAATATCCTCTTCACAATGATCATATGCGAAGCTCTCGGGTTAGATTGATATCTTGATGCGAGGCACGTTGGGTACATGATATCAGGACGTGAAGCAGTTAGGTACATCAAAGAACCTATCATGGATCGATAAAACGTTTCATCAGCCCTGTCTCCGGTGAGATCTGGGTGAATCCCATGATTTGTTGCAAGTGGGGTAGCAGCTAGAGTAGAACTTGACATCCCAAATTTCTCTAGAATATCACGAACGTACTTCGTCTGGTGAATGAAAATTCCCTCAGGAAGTTGTTCAACTTGTAGGCCCAAAAAGAATTTCATCTCCCCCATTGATGACATTTCGAACTTTTGCTTCATCACTGATTCAAAGTCTTTGCATAGATTCTCATTTGTCGACCCAAAGATTATATCGTCCACATAAATCTGAACTATCAGAAGATGTCCGTCGACCTCTTTAGTGAAGAGAGTGGCATCCACTTTTCCACGTATGAAACTGTTGGCTAGTAGGTGTTGAGACAAAGTCTCGTACCAAGCTCTCGGGGCCTGGTGTAAACCATACAGCGCTTTGTCCAATAAGTAGACCTTTTTTTTGTGGATTGGGTCAGTGAATCCCGCCGGCTGACCGACATAAACCTCCTCTTTAACCTTCCCATAAAGAAACGCCGATTTTACATCTAACTGATATACTTTGAAGTTCTTCCAAGACGCAAATGCAAGGAAAATTCTGATTGCCTCTAGTCGTGCTACAGGAGCATAGACTTCTGTAAAATCAATCCCCTCCTGTTGACTAAAGCCCTGAACAATGAGTCGAGCTTTGTTCCTTACAACAACTCCTCTGTCGTCTCTCTTACACTTAAATACCCATTTTGTATTGATTTTCCTATGACCATCCGGCAAATCCACTAGCTTCCACACTCCCAACTTTTCAAACTAACTCAACTCTTCTTGCATCGCAATGACCCAAGAGTCTTCAGTAAGCGCCTCTTTGTAAGTTCGCGGTTCGATCTGCGAAATGAAACAACTTAGTGAAAATTCAGTTTGTAAAGGTGCTACTGTAGAATAAAAACATGTAAGGCCCTGGTCAATTTGACGTCTCATGCGAACGCCTGCTTGCAATTCTCCTATGATCAACTCCTCTGGATGATATGAAAAAGTTCGCGGCATTACTTCGCTTGGAACATCCACATCGCCTTCCAGATTAGTAACATTTTGATTTGCACCTTGTTCACCAATTTGGTTTATTTGACTTAAATCCTGAATCTGCTCCCCCTCAGAATCTGAATCTCCATGATCAAAGATCGGCATGCTTTCAGCTTCTTGATTATCATTCTCAACCGACTGATTATCATGTGCAACTTCATTCTGTTGGACATCATCGTGTTCACCAGCATTACTCGGACCTGCTTCATCGTCATTTGAAGTTTCCCGTGGTCGCCTCGAATACTCAGCTGGGAACCTTTGCTGTGACTCGTACTCACGCAAAATATCCAACTCATCAAAGAAATCTTCTTCTTCTTCTTCTTCTCTCATATCAAACGAATCCCACAACTTGTCATAATGATATCTCCATGAATCTCCTGGATTTTGTGGCGGCATAGTATAACCTTGACATTCAACATTTCCAGCTTCAATAATCCGCTTCTCACTTGGAACGAAGACACGTCGCATCGGATTTGCATAACCAACAAATATTCCCTCAATGCACTTCGGACCAAACTTTCCATGAGGCTCTATAACAGTAAAGGGTGACCCGAACGGTTCTAGATACTTCAAATTCGGATTGCGGTTATTGATTAACTCAAAACATGTTTTGTTGAACTTCTTGACAGTGAGAACCATGTTGAGAGTATAGCATGCGGCGAAAACAGCTTCAGCCCAAAAATTTATCGGTAACTTTGAATCTGCGAGCATAGTTCTAGCCGTCTCGATTAGTGTCCGATTTTTGCGTTCTGTGACTCCATTCTGATGCGGAGTATACGGAGCACTAAACTCATGCAATATACCTCTTTCATCACAAAATTCTTCCATCTTGCTGTTCTTGAATTCAGTACCATTGTCACTACGAATTCTTTTGATACGCCTTTGGTACAGATTCTCAATTTTCTTGAAGAACGCCATCAAACTGTCAAATGTTTCGTCTTTCATCTTCAAGAAAGAAACCCACGAAAATCTGGAATAATCATCAGTAACGACCAAACAGTAGTAATCTCCTGTAATACTTTTGACATTCACAGGACCAAACAAATCCATGTGAAGTGTTTCCAGAGGTCTCGAAACTGAATTGACTTGCTTTGTAGGGTGTAACTTTTTCTTCTGCTTGCCTTTGACACAGCTAATGCACTCCCCTTCCAGATGAAAACCTTTGACATGAACTCCTGTAACCAAATCGTTGTGCACCAAGTGATTCATCTTCCTTAGGTGAATATGCCACATCTTGCGGGGCCACAATCTCGATTCTTTCTCAGGTTCTCTGGACACAAAACAATGAGCCTGACCCGTGGTTGTAGTAGCTACGCTCATGTCCAACACGTACAGATCATTAACTCTCGGTGCCCTCATGATAATCCATTCCTCAGGTATTACAAATCCCGATTTCAAGATCAAACATTCTTTATCAGTGAAGTGAGTAGTATACATCCTGTCACAGATCTGGGAGATACTCACCAGATTATTCTCTAGCTCAGCAATGTAATTAACTCTTTCAAACGTCACAATCCCGTTGGATAACGTTCCTTCACCTATAATCTTTCCTCCTTGATTACCCGCAAAACCTACGTAACCACCATTGATATTTCTCACATCATACAGCAACGCAGTCTTCCCTGTCATATGTCTTGAAGCTCCACTATCCATGATCCATCTGGATACAAGTTTTGGAAGTTCCTGCACATAACAAACTTTGACTTAAAGTTTAATAAATATTCCGATTCATGCTTCGCGATCAAGGAAGCTCCGGTAATTCAAACTGTTTAGTCGAACATGGAGTCCACCCAGGCCTCATCAGCCTTGGGTGTAACCTTGACTCTCGCAATTTGAATTTTGAAGTTTTCAGCCTTCAAAGGTGGAAAATTTGCATCATAATCAATTGGAATTGAATCCTCAGAAGGTGAAATCTTTTTCTCACTTTTTGGTTTCCAAACTTGTTGAGATAATGCAACCTGCTTGTAAAATTTGTCATTTTTAGTTACCACTTTCTTTACGGGTTCATTTTTCACTTTGGTGTTGTCATTTTTCACACTCTTTTTCTCAACAACCATTGGTGCTTTACCCTTTTCGTCAACTTTCTTCTTTTGAATCTTCACAGTTTCAGTCTTAGGCTTCACATTGGTACACTTTCGTGCAATGTGACCAACTTGATTACATCTGAAACATGTTTGAGTATCAACAACTTGACTTGTGCCTTCAGACTGAGACTGTGAAGCTCTTTTCTCAAAGAACTCTTCATTTGATTTTGAAAAAATCTCTTTCTCTTCATCAGCAAGTGAACTCGAACTGTTCACAAACTTTTTCTTTTCAGCAAACCTCTTGTTTGGAACATTTCTTTTCTGATAATTCCTACCACCCTGATAACCACCCGGCCAGTTATTTCGATTGTTATTATAAAAACGTGATGGATTAACTGATTTCTTGTAGTATGATTTATCTTTCTCAAAACTCATTTTTCTCTTTGTTTGACTCAGATTGTTCACTTCTGACAACTCAACTTCGACCAACTTGAAAACATTTGTCAATTTGTTCATATTAACATTCTCAATCAGAAACCCAGAATCCGAAAACAACTTATCTGAACCCAACATCTTGTACATGACAAGATTTGATTCTTCATTTAAGTTGTTCTTGGACTTTTGTTTCGGAATGTAGTTGTCCAAGAAACACCCATCTTCCTCAGTAGTGTCACTATCCGTTTTTAGCACATTTTCAACAACATCTTTTACAATATCATTTTGGACACTATCGTCATTGGAAGATGTAAACGTGACATCAATTGAATCCGGAAGATTCATTTCACTTTCTTCTTCAATTTCAACCAACCCTGATTGCTTTTTCGTGTAATTATCCAAAATCGGCGGTGGAACTCTATGAAAACCCACCCCGGTTCCATCAGAATAAACATCTTCGCCAGCTTTGTTTTTCCCGATGGGTTTGGGAACAATGTGTTGCAAAACAAAACTTGCGGAGCTGTAACTGTTAAGCTTCAACTGGATTCGCTCGTTTTCAATTTCAGCCTCTTGAAATTTAAGTTTCAGTTTAGCGATTTCATCCAGTTGTTGGTTGATTGATTCTTCTTTTACTCTAAGCACTGCTTTTAGTTGAACATTTTCTTTATAAGTTTTACCATTTCGATCATCATTATCTTTCATTGTGCTTTTGAGTTTTTCAAACTTCTCAGAAATCTGACGGTTTTCAAGAATTAACTTTTCATTTTCCATTTTAACTCTTTCATGATCAATTTTATTATTTTCAATTTGGTTAGTTAATTCTTTTATCCGTTCAGTTGAAGCTTTAACTCTTTTGTCACGATCAAGAATTTGATTCTCAACACTTCTGACTTTTGCTGTCAGATCTTCAACTTTCTTACTGTTGAGATACGTGACTGTATTACAAAATTTGCACTCTTTGATGCAATTTTTGCAATCAACATTTCCATCAATTTTCTTACCTGACACATTTGTTGACAAGTTTGAACTGACCTGGCTTTTTTACTCAGACACGGAGTTAGAGTCTACCTCAAGTGCCTTAGCAGCCAGCACTTTGTCAGCCATTTTTCTGAGGTTTTCAGCAGTTAACTCCTGCGTTGTGTCAATAACCCCAGTATCAATTTTCTTTGACTTCTCGTTCTCTTCTTTCTCCTTCTTCTCTTTCTCTTCTTTCTCTTTCTCGTCTCCAGTTCCCCACCATTTATTCTGCCAATAATCATCCTCATCTTTGAACTCCTTGATTATGGCTTCCAGATCAAGAGTTTTGTCATCGATCGCAATATTTCCATTTTGATCAAGATAACACTCCCTATCCGGATCCCATCTTCTCGCTCTCTTCGCTTCCAGATAGATACCAGATATTCTAATTATTCTGTTTTCAGCCAACATTTTTTTGTATTTATACTTCTGCTCTTCAGTTCTGTTGTCTTTCCACGGAACAGGTTCGTTCTTTGCCATGAAAGCGTAACCAACCGCATCTTCCTCCGGTAGAACCTCTTCACTCCAGTCGTAACCCTCATCATCATAAATCACCGCAAGAGCTCTAGATTTCTCTTTGTTGTCTTCAACCTGCTTCAATCTAGGCGGCTCGGATTTATTCTGATGATATATTGCCTTCTTGTAGTAATCCTCTCTGAAAGGGTTCTCTGACTCATCAGCATATGCGTTTCTGCATTCTCGTTTGAAGTGACCTTTCTGCTTACACTTGAAGCACATCACCTTGGACTTATCAAATCCTAGCTTGGTAGATGGACCACCAATTGTCTTCCTGCCAGTTATTTCCATGAAACGCTGTGCTCGACGAACCGCACTGGCCATGCACCAACGAATGTCGATGAATTCCATTTCTTCAGGATCTATTTGATCATAGTCCTCTTTCGTTAGGTTGGTGTTGCCTATCTTCCCTGCTACTAACCTTTCATACGATTCCAACACAGATGCTAGAAAGATCATCTGCTGTTTAGCCGACTCCTCATCAAAATTCTGAGTATTCTTTAAGTCTATTGCGATGTTGCATTAAAAAATATTCTTTGCATCAAAATGACTTGTAGATGATGAAGATCCACTGTGATAACCACTGTGATTTCCACTGCTTTGATTGCTTTGACTTTCTTTCCTAGTTGTGGACACATTCTCAGCAGAAAACGCAGTCTTGGGAGAAGTTGCTTTTGGCATCATGCTTTTTGGATAATACAAATCTAAATTCTGCTGGTAGGATGAGTGATTGACTTTGTGTGTCTTCTTCAGTTCCAGCTCTGATACCACTTGTTGGACCGGTTTGCGACCCTGAAAAGTCAGTTAAGGTAGTTCATCTTTGCGTATAAAGGCGGAATCAATGTACGCAAAGTAACAACAGCTTTTCCTCTTTAATTCCTTCTCTATTAGTGCTTTCTGAATGAATTTTGATAGATTTTCGTTACCACAAGCATGACCAGATTTCGCTCCCAGTTACAAATGAGATCACACATCAGGGTTTATATAGAGTGCCTGATTTCGCTCATATGGCTGCCTAATGAGCGAAATCCCATGTGACACAAAAGCGAAACCTACCCTAATGACCTTAGAGCGAAATCCCCACTAACATGTTCACTGGAGCGAAATACCTATCTAACTGATTTCGCCTATGATGACACATATGTCATCATGAGCGAAATTAACACTCTAAAATCATATTTTCTGATTTTCAACTCCGTACAATCTGTCTAGACCTAAGACTCAATATAAACGTAGTCAACAGACATTCCGTGCACTAATAGCACCAATCTTGTCCTTACCCGAGGGTACTGATGATTTTGTGATGTGCTGTGATGCTTCTATTCAGGGTCTCGGTTGCGTGCTGATGCAATGCGAGAAGGTGATAGCTTATGCTTCTCAACAGTTGAAGGTTCATGAGAAGAATTACACGACTCACGACTTGGAGTTGGGAGCTGTGGTTTTTGCGCTAAAAATCTGGAGGCATTATTTATACTGACCATAAGAGCCTTCAGCATATCTTTGACCAGAAAGAGTTGAACATGCGATAGCGTCGCTGGATGGAACTCTTAAACGATTATGATTGTGCAATCAAATACCATCCAGACAAGGCTAACGTTGTAGCTGATGCCCTTAGTCGCAAGGAGACAAAACCTAAACGTGTTCAAGCTTTGCAGCTCACCATCCACTCTAACCTACCTGACCAGATTCGTTCTGCCCAAGCTGAAGCGTTGAAGGCCGAAAACCTTAGAGCTGAAGCCATGCGGGGTCTGGAGAGACAACTTGTAGAAAGATCTGACGGTATTTGTTATTTTATGGAGCGAATATGGGTCCCTGTTTATGGAAACCTTAGAGAGCTTGTGATGGACGAAGCACACAAGTCTCGATACTCTGTTCATCCGGGTTCTGATAAGATGTATCAGGATCTAAAAGTCTTATACTAGTGGCCGAAGATGAAAGACCACAGAGCGACGTATGTGAGTAAATGCTTGACTTGTGAGAAGGTCAAGGTGGAATACCAGAAACCGTCTGGATTGCTTCAGCAACCAGAAATACTGATGTGGAAATGGGAACAGATTGCCATGGATTTTGTCACTGGCCTACCTAGAACTCAAAACGAAAATGATACCATTTGGGTGATCGTTGATCGTCTCACGAAATTTGCGCACTTCCTTGCGATCAAGGAAACTGACAAGTTCTCACAACTTGCTGGAATATATTTGAAATAGGTGGTTTCTAAGCATGGGATGCCAACCTCTATCATCTCTGATCGTGATCCATGTTTCATATCCAATTTGTGGCAGGCGATGCACAAATCTTTTGGCTCACGTCTTGACATGAGCACTTCTTAACACCCTCAAATGGATGGTCAAAGCGAACGTACCATCCAGACACTTGAAGATATGCTGCGAGCATGTGTAATCGAATTTGGAAAAGTTTGGGAAAGGAACTTACCTTTGGTAGAGTTCTCTTACAACAACAGTTACCATTACAGTATACAGGCAGCTCCGTTTGAGGCATTGTACAGACGGAAATGTCGATCTCCTCTTTGTTGGACTGAGGTGGGTGACAGTCAGATCACAGGTCCAGAACTTGTACTTGAAACCTCTGAGAAGATTGTTCAGACCAGAAATCGTATGACGGCAACGCGTGACGGCCAGAAAAGCAACGCTGATAAGCATAGGAAACCCTTGGAATTCACTGTAGGCGATCGTGTCATGCTAAAAGTTTCACCCTGGAAGGGTGTGGTGCGCTTTGGGAAGCGCGGCAAGCTTAATCCACATTACGTTGGGCCATTCAAAATTTTGGAAATAATCGGTAAAGTGGCCTACAAACTTGAGTTACCTAATGAATTGGGTAACGTTCATGATGTCTTTCATGTCTCAAACCTAAAGAAGTATTTGTCTGATGAAACACTTGTGGTACCGTTTCAAGAGCTGAAGATAGACGATAAGTTACAGTTTGTGGAAGAACCTATTGAAATTATGGCCCAGGAAGTTAAGGTCCGTAAACATAGACGAATTCTGATCGTGAGAGTTCGTTGGAACTCAAGGCGTGGACCGGAGTTCACACGGGAACACGAAGATCAGATGAAGCTCAAGTATCCTCAATTGTTCAAAATTGCGGAATCTAATCCTGATACAACTGGTGAATTTTGGGACGAAATTCCCTTTCAAATTTCGGAACATTTTTTATGATACGTTACTACATGCTTTACAGGACATTAGGTACTATGCTGGAGTTTGCACGGAGGAATGGTCATTGTGGCGGGGAATCATCTATTGGATTCCTTTTAAACTTTATAAACTTAAACTAATTATTGGGTTTTTAACTTTATGCTTCCGCTGACAGTTGAACACGGTTTTGCTCATTTGTTTTCGTAACACTAATCGTATTGATTGTGGTGGTTTTTACTTTACTTTATTTGTTGTTCAATATGATCGGTGGCATGATCCTGGTCAGTCATACGCCTCGCGGTAATACTCCGCATGTGGATTTTGAGGGTGTGACATTATCCCTGAGATAAATGAGTTTTTTTAACTAGAGTTAGTTTTTTGGACTGAAATGGCACGTTTCGAGAACGTAGGGAGGAAACTGGTGCAATTTTGAAAATTGACCTGAAATGACATAATTAATCAAACCACATGGACAGAAATGACAATTAACTCTATATTATGCTTGCCGTGCATTGTGGACTTGCACACTTGCATGGTAGTCGCACATTAGCCCAGGCTCGCTATAACAACCCTTCCTAAAATATTTAGAACACTCCCATACGTCCTAAAATACACCCCATATACGAAAAATAGACCCTACATACTTTATTTTTATAAAAATTAAATAAAAACAAAATTCAATGGCCTCTGGCGGGGAGCGACAGAGCCAATGAAGGCTGTTGCGGAACGCGGCCTAGTGCCACCAGACAAAACCCCATGCTGCCACTCGTCGCACCTACACTTGTGACTGGTCCAAGCTATGCCCTATTTCCCCTAGCTCGCGGGCCGCGAAAGCCCGATTG
Source organism: Helianthus tuberosus (assembly GCA_030545235.1). Classification (NCBI taxonomy): domain Eukaryota; kingdom Viridiplantae; phylum Streptophyta; class Magnoliopsida; order Asterales; family Asteraceae; genus Helianthus; species Helianthus tuberosus. Next base: position 49,921 of record JARYGA010046300.1, read on the forward strand.
TTCTCTTTCGCGGGGCGCGACAAAAGGTCGATCAGACCCTATAAATGGATGCCATCGGCATTCAGTCCAAACCGCTCACAATTCTCTTTCTCTCTCTCAATATCTGATAGTACAAGTAATTCCCGGGTATTATATCCCCTAATTAGCAAAGCTCTGCCTCGATATAAGTATCATAACCCACGGTTACATAATAGATACGCTGCCCGATTGATCTAGTGCTCCGTTACGCCTGTCGAGGCTCTGCCCGACGTAGTCGTTGGAGTTCTGTCTCGGGGAGGGTGTAACTAATGTAAATTGGGTTATTATACTTACGCGTGTGCATTTTTTAATTAATAGATTATAGTCAGAAAGTCACAAAGGAAATACCTAAACCAGCAATGTGAGTAATCCTTCCTTTTGTAAATTGTTTTTACAAAACCTCAATTATTTTACACTATAATTAACAATGATTGAGTATTTGTAATTCTACAATTATCATTGGTATGTTGGGGGTATACAAAATTTGTTACTACACTGTGAGTAGTAACATAACCACAAGTCGGGTTGACAATACCGTGGGTGGTAATTAAAGTAGTTGTAAAAAAATGTAATTGCTGGATTGCCCTCAATGCTGTAAAATGATAAAACTTTTCTTGATTAAATTGGGATTCACTCGCCAGTATTTCTTGCTGATAAAATATTTTTAAACGCGTTTCAGGTAACAAAATGTGAAAGCCAATTAGAAGCCAATTGGACATGACTGAACGCTTGTAAAAGTGGCTATAAAAGTTACCAAAATAAAGAAGATGTTTTTATTCAATAAATTAGGGTTTAACCCTAAAAAAATGGAAACTTGAGGATTTACTATGTATTTAATATTATAAAATGTGGTATTTTACTCTGATAAAATATTTCCTAACTACGGTCCTGATGTAAATTCCGCTACCAAATTGATAAACACCGATACCACTGATACTGGTTCACAGCCACCCGTTCCCAAGTGATTAGGGGCTGGGGGTTGCGACAGAGAGTGGTATCAGAGCTACCGCCACTGATTTCAGCCACAGAAGTGTTCTGCTGACACCAAAATTTTTTCCAATATGTTAGGAAATAATCTACGTGATTACGTGCATATCCGTATATTATTGTTTTGTGTTATTTGACAATTTGTTAGTTTACAGCATGAGTGATCAAGGTCTGTCAGGCGCTTATCGTCAACTATCTAGTTCACCTAGAGATGAAGGAACTTCTTCCCAGCCTACCCCCTCGAGGTATTCAGCTGACACAGAAGAGGGGTTTTTCATATTCAAAGCGCAATCCGAAGAGCCATTCCCTACCAAAAAGAGATGATGGTTCAGTCGGGGAGCTCATGAGCGTAGGAAAAGGATGAGGAAGTTACAGCAGCAGAGAGCTTTAGCAGCTTCAAATAGGGAAATGAATGCCCAGACTCAGTATATAATTAATAGAAGATTGGCCAATTTCCATATACTAGCTACCACAGTCGCAGACCCGAACTTAGAACAAATCATTGCACCACAGCCACTACCCTTGTTCCCAACTCAACCCATGGAAATAGAACCTAACCCAGGAAACAAGATTCCCGCACCCGCCTTCGACCCAACCGAAATCCCTAGAGTCCCAGCACCCCATCCTCCAGATTATGACCCATGGTTTGACGACCATAGGGATTATCGAGAACTATACCCACTAGAGGAGCACATACCAAACCCTGTAGCACCCTATCCTAACCTTGACCCTCTAGATCCATACTGGGATAATGATTAGTATATTCGGGAAATCTTAGAGAACTCATACCCATACGAAGAACCGATGCCCCAGTACCCTGACCTGATACCAGCACCCGCACCACCCATGAGTACCGAGAACGTGCAGGAACTCCGCACTTTTGGTTAGGAGTTATTAGATGAAAGTGAAAAGATAAGGCAAATAGGATAGATGCCCGTTTGGAAGTACGACGAGCGTAATATGCAATATTGGATGAACCCCTATCACTAACACTAATATATATATATATATATCATCCAATAGCTACTGATGCATAACTAGTATTATATTTTAAATTCCAGTCGCGATTTGTAATAGATGCATATATATACATATATATATATATATATAAAATAGAGTAAATGTCGCAATGCACGACGATTTTGATCAACCTGTTTGTGTTTGTGAGATTGTTTGCATTAAATATTGTGTTGCGATATTAATACTTGGTAAATGTTTATAATCCAGATGGACAACGAAGTGAATCAGGAAAACCCGAATAACGACAATCAAGTAGATAACAGTGCCATCCAACACATAGTGGCACAAGGGATTATGAACGCTATGCCATATATTATCAAAATGGTTAAGGAAGCGGAAAATAATAAAAGTAATAGTGGAAGTAAACGACCACCTACCGAACCTAGTCATAGCATAAATAATGGACCAATACTTCAAGTGCCTATTCCAAAAAGGAGAAGAACCATGTCTTATGGTTGTTCTTACAAAGAATTCTAGTCTTGTAAACCAATAGAATTCTCGGGCAATGAAGGAGCCATTGCAGCCCTACGCTGGATAGAAAAACTGAGGCAGTCTTAAAAATAAGCAAGTGTGCAGAGGAAGACAAAATTATGTTTGCTTCCAATCTGTTTAAGAATGTAACTCTAGAATGGTGGAACACTATTCTCCAGTCTAGGGGAAGTGATAGAGTCTATAATATGGAATGGACTGAATTTAAGAATATGGTTGAAAGGAAATTTTGTCCTCCCAATGAAAAAGAACAGATAGCTAATAAGTTCTTGAACCATAGAATGACTGGAGTAGACTGTAAGGGTTACACTACCGTATTCTTCGAATATGCTAGAATTGTGCCAACCCTAGCCTCACCAGAACCAGTATTAATCTCCTGTTACATCTGGGGATTAATCAGTGAAATTAGACACGTAGTCAAGGCAGCTAGACCACAAACCATAGAAGAAGCTGTAGAACTAGCAAATACCTTGACAGATGAACTAGTACGTACCCAAGAAGAAAACCAGAGGAAGAACCTAGTCTAGAAACTTACCCAGGAATTTCGCTATGGTAATTCCAACCATGGGAAGAATGTAGGTTCTACCTCTACACGTTATTGTAAGGCCTGCAAAAGGAAGCACTCAGGAAAATGCTCCACCTACTGCAACTTCTGCAAAATACCAGGACACAAGGAAAAAGAATGTATGAAGAAACCCAGTAATGGAGTGTGCTTCAACTGTGGAGAAAAAGAACATATCAAGCCGAACTGTCCAAAACTAGCTCTAGCCATGAACAACAAGACTACTAAGTATGCTAGAGCATTTGTTCTGACAGCCGAAGAAGCAAAGATGATTCCGGATGTAATTGCCGGTACGTTTTTAGTTAATGATGTTTTTGCTAAAGTATTATTTGACTCTAGTGCGAACCAAAGTTTTATTAATACTTCATTTTGCAAACTTCTCAATCAACCATTAACTAAACTTCAACAAGAATGTCTACTAGAGACAACAAATGGAGAGACCATTAAAATTACTGAAATCTTGCAGGGAGCAAGAATAGAAATTTTAAACCAAAAGTTTATTGCTAATCTTTACCCAATGAATCTGGCTGGATTTCATATTGTATTAGGAATGGATTGGTTGGTATCCAATAAATCCAGTATCTTATGTGATCAAAAGTCAATCCAAGTAAATTCACCAAAGGGTGAAAAGATCACAATTAAAGGAGATAAGCCATCTAGATCCACGAAATTCATCTCTGTGATGAAAACAACCAGTAATGCAAGAAAAGAATCCCTAGTGTATATGATTTCCATAATAATTAACACTAAAGGAAAAGAATTGAAAGATATTCCTGTAGTATCTCATGTCACACCCCGACCATGTAAAACAACAAAACGTGGCGGAAATGTCGGGGAGTGTTGTAACAGAATCATTGTTTCACAACCATAGATTTAAATAATTTCATTTTATTGAATTATTGAACTCATTGTTTTATTACAAATTAAATGAATACAAATATTGTCTTTCAAATTTTAAAGTCACTAAGGCACGAGTTCATCCTATGTATGTCATGCATCAACAATCATCACATAGCAAAACCTGAAACATGTGTAAAAATAGGTACGTCAGCATAAAAATGCCTGAGAGATACATAGGTTTTATTAATGCAGCGTTCATAACTTTGTAAGTTTAAAAGAATGTTTTAACAAAAGTAGTCATGAACTTAAAAAATGTTTTCTTTATAAATCATGCGAAATTTTACAAGAAATTTGATGATATAAAAGAATAATGCATAAATAATTAAGTAAAATGAGTTTGTACAAAATATGTTGTTTGTAAAACAATGTTTTGATAAAAAGTTTTGTAGTATATATAAAAATATACTTTGGTTTTAAGAAAGTCGAATAAGTAATATATTAAAATATATTTCAGTTCCAAAATCGTTAAACAGATAGTATATTAAATATACTTTAGTTGTCAAAATAACAGTTTTCAGTAGTATATCAAAACTATACTTTGGTTTTATTAATAACATATTAAACTATGCTTTGGTTTTGTAAATAACATATTAAACTATGTTTTAGTAATTAACAAAATAAATATTGTTTTGTACTATATCACACATGAGAGCATATAAAACTATACTTTTGTGAGTATAACAAAATATACAATAAAAGTGTGATTTAAGAATTCATTCAGACCTGAGTGTATCAAAATACACCTTTGAGACTATAGAAATACAACAAAGGCAATCCCTATTTGGATAAAATATTGGTTTCTGACATTCCATAACAACAGGAATGGAGTGTCTAATCCTATAGCGCTATATCATACTATCAATCGGTCTGGTGAACATATAAAATAAGTACAATCCAACAATTAATTTTATAATCTTTGAAAAATTAGTGTTTAAACCATAAATAATCATTCAGTTTGTCAAAAGATAAGTACTAATATGTATAATCAATTATACTTTGAAATCATGAACATAACAAATAGGTACACATGCTTCACCCCAAAACATTGAAAACAGTAAAAGAGGGGACAATGTACTCACTTGAGGATGCTTAGAAGTCTTGAATAACAATCAAGCAAAGCTAGAGGGATCACAGAATCAAACGGCACCTAATATAGGTAACTAATTAAATAAATCGGACTTAAATCGGAAGATCGGATAGAATGAGGTTTCGTAAACCAAATGAGTATAGGGACTCATGTAATATGGTTTAACAAAGCCTACATACTAAATCGAAACCTAACCTAAGTGCTTACGACCCATTACGGCCCGTTTAGGTAGCTTATGCTACTTTAATGCGTCGTTCACGTAAAACGCGTTCGGACCGTCTAACTAGTCCTATGACAAGAATTATATGCCTTAACATGCCTAATAATGTTGCCTAATCAGTTTAGATGTAAAAGCAGAAAGTCAAACATTGTTTGACTTTCGTGCTTAAAACGCATAAAAGAACGAAAGAATGCTTACAAAGGGTCCAAGCTAGGAAGTTTGATCCAAGTTTGCTCAGGTATGAAGTGTTTAAACCTCAACTTAGAGCAAAATGAATCAAGGTGTGAGGAAAATTAAATGAGAGCTTGGGTATATATAGATTTCGGAGAACCGTTAGGATTGTTTCTCGCATTTCGTGCTTCGATCTTGGCCCTCCACTTGGGCACATGGTTTTCAAAACCATGCGAATACTTAAAACCATCAAATTCCAGCCCATAGAGTGCAAAACCTTGGGTTAAAACCATTAAAACCTCACAAATGGACCAAGTTCAATGTATCTACCAGAAATTTCAAAAATGGTCCCTGCACTTGTAAAACTTGATTGTTTTGGCACTTTTAAGCCCCGTTAACCCCATTTCAAGGCTCTAAAATGAAGTTAAAGTATAGGGAACTTGAAATGTGCTAAAAAATATCTCGGATGTCGGTTCGTTTGGTCGTACGGTTGCGTTGTTCGGTTAATTACGACGGGAATCATAACGAACGCAAAAACGATCCAAATTACGCGAAGAATGGAATTTTATCATGCCAATCACTAAAATAAAATATTTTAATGATTACATAAATTTTTGGATGTCCGGATATATCCAGAACGTAAGATATGCGCGAAAATGCAAACTTATGCACTTTTTGACGCTTTTTAGTCCCTATTGATCAATAAAGTTTATTTTAGCATACCGTACCCCTCAAAGCCTATTTCTAAGCTATGCAAAGGATATTTAGGGTATGTTTAACTTATGATCAAGTTTTGGAATGTTCGCTACTATGCAAATCGGCATACTTTCACAGATTGACACAAATAGTCCCTTCGATCGAATAAACTTGATTTCAACACACCAAACCATCCAAAACTTATTTCTAAGTTATGTAAAGGTTATTTAAGGTATGTTAAGCCTATGTCACTGTTCTGGAGTGTTTGTTGCATTAAATTGGTTATATTTACGCATCAGTTCGCGTATAACCTTTCAGAAAGCGATTTAAAGCTCGAAATCAAACAAGAATTGATATGTGCAAACGATGCACATATTTATACAAATCCCAAGTATGAAATACAATATTTCATTGGTTTGGTATCTGTTTGATGGTTGAAGTGACACAGGTGTCACAGTCTCCCCTACTTTAGGAAATTTCATCCCGAAATTTAATTTTAGAGGAAACTTGTGAAGACAACTGTGATTGTTTCGCTTTCGAATGAATCCCTTGAACCCTAAGTAAACTCTGGGTCATGTTTGGATTCTTAGCGAAATTGTCAACTGTCAAAGTGAAGTCCTTGTAGTAACAAAACATGGAGTTTCGAACTACGGACATAGGAATGTTTATTATGAAGACTACATAGGAAACTTGTGTGTGCTTGAAATCAGAGTCAGAGAGTGTAAGATAAAATGACATTGGTCAAGGTCCAGGACTCTAGTAGCTTAAATAACGCTATGTTCGCAATGTAATAAGGAACACTTATATATAGGAAGTACCAGAGGGGTATCCACCATGCTCCTTTTTACATTGTGCCCGTATCGTTATTCTCATCACTATAAGTCTTAACACATGACAAAATTTGTTGTGGTTTCTGTGCACTGAATTCCATAATTATGTATGCATCTATAATTACGTAATTCCTTGCATAGTCCGCACAGTTTATTTCATAATGCGTAGGGGAAAAATTAATCGAATAAACATAAAGTGACTTGACTAGACCACCAAAGGATCTTTTCAACTAGATCAACGAATGATCTTTTTAACTAGATCAACACATGATATCTTTAACTAGACCGTCGTACGATCTCCTTAAATAGACCACTTAAGGGATCTTTTCAGCTATATCGTCACATGATATTCCTAATCAGATTTTTGAATCAATCTGTTTGACTAGACTGCTCAAGGGGTCTAAATTAAAGAATAGTACTTCATAATCCAAGGGACTTAACTATTACGTAGAAGCCCATTAAGGATTTAAGATAGTACCTTTGGGTATCTTATTATGAATTCTTCATATTGAAATATGGAGATTCTATAAGGATTTGGATAATGAATATTCGGATTACAAAAACACAACACATAAAAATAATCACATAAGCACATAATCACATAATTAATTAACTTGATCTTCATTTTGTTAATTTTCTTGTTAATAGAGCACATGTGTATTCAAAGCATACCAGGAATCCATTCCATGAATTCCGTTTGGCACTTTAAACATTTTCGAGAATCCAAATAGGAAGATCTTAATAGGAATTCGTCTTTGTTTCTTAAAAAGAAATGAGTATTTAAGATGTTTGGGGAGATCACAAGTGATCATAAAATGACAGAACCACACGAGTAGTTTTTCTTGGTGTCGGCATCGAAGGGTTGTATCAAACATTCACACAATCGTATCAGTTTCGCAAAATAAAAATTGAAACAACAAATTTTATTTATATATCAACTAAGTCGATTCAAACATCGAAAGATAACAACCAAGATTTTCAAAAGACTAATTGTTCACTACTGCATCGTTGTTCGCGTTTGCCTCATTTATGTTAAACACTCGTCCACGCGCTGGATTTGCGTTAACAAGTCTTGGGCAATTGTTCCGGTAGTGAGTAAGGTCACCACAGTTATAACACGACTCAGGTAGAAACCGTGCTTGAACAGCAGCAGGATTTGCAGCAGCTTGGTTTTGGTTGGCATAACGGCAGGTATTGATCAAATGTCCCAATCGCCCACAGTGGGTACATTTGTGACACTACACTTGCTCTAGATGATGACGGTTGCATTTGTTGCACAAAGGTCCGGTACCAACATAATTTTTCCTTGCACGAGGTTGTGCTAGCTGGTTTGGTGCAACCTGATTGTTCTGAGCAGTTATGGCACAGTTTTGAGAAGCCTTGCGCTTCTTCTTCTTGGATGTCTCGGCCTGTTTTTCCATTGGTTCAACTTGTGCAGTTTTTTCAGATGGTCTTGGGTCGCCCTTTCGAAAAAGCTTACCCTTCCTGATATGGGATTCAGTCGGGGTGGCAGACAATTCAATGGCCTGTCTGACAGTAGTAGGGTTGCTGCCAGTAACAATATCCTAAACTAAGTCAGGAAGACCATCAATGTACTTTTCAATTGCCTTCTCCACTGGCGTAACCATAGCAGGACATAACAGGCTCAGTTCTCCATAACGGTCAGTATAGGCTCGATGTTCACCACTGTCTTTCTTTAAATCGTTGAATTCCCTTTCCAACGCCCTAAGCTCATGACGAGGACAGAACTCCTTCATCATTAGAGCTCGACGCTCTTCCCAAGTTTGAGCTAGTGCCACATCAGCACCCCTATCACGCATCACCCCGTTCCACCATGTAAGAGCACGCTTCTCGAACACACTGGATGTAAACTCAACCTTACACTCATTCGGACATCGCACATGCCTGAATGTGCTCTCCAAACTTTCGAACCATTGCAGGAGCGCGGTTGCTCCTTGAGACCCAGAAAACTTCAAAGGTTTAGCAGAGTTGAAGGTCTTGAAATTACACTGAGCATTGTTGTTGTTATTGTTGTTGTATATCTGATGGATCTCAGTTACTATGCCCGGAAGCACAGCAGCCATTTGCTGAGCGACAAGGGCTGCGACTTCTTCATTAGTTACGGGTTATGCATCTCGTCGAGGAGGCATTGTCTAAAAGGAACAAGGGAACATGAGAAATGAGTGAGGTCGATGATTGGAAAAACAAAAGAGGTATTGAAAACATCGACAAAAAACAAGGAAGGCGATCATTCGTTCGTTACCTCGAACAAACAAACGACACACCAAAGCTGAATCGAAGTAAATAGGTCCTCATAATGTATCGCGAAGACATGCTCACCTATAAGTGGACATTCACCCCAAGAGTTCCCAGGTAAGAGTGATTGGTCCGATACTGCGGATTTGAACGAACACTCTAGCCTTAGACAGAAAACTCAGGGTACAGGCACCCACCCTTCCAGTTTGCACGTGTTCACATTATTTAAACCAAACGTTGACGGGATTTTTAAAACTTTGAAGGTTCAAAACCTTATCATAAATCATCCTAGAACAGATGATTGGTTTTCAAAGCGGATTCGAAATTTGTGTTCTTATTCTGGTTGTCACCTAAGAATAAGTGACGGTATTGTTTTAAAACTAAACACAAGATAACTTGTGTTAGGGTCCTAGGAAGGTTATAGTCTAGGTCAAAGCATTACTAATAACCTAATTCCCAATAACCATTGGCTCTGATACCAACTTTTCTGTCACACCCCGACCACGTAAAACAACAAAACGTGGCGGAAACGTCGGGGAGTGTTGTAACAGAATCATTGTTTCACAACCATGGATTTAAATAATTTCGTTTTATTGAATTACTGAACTCATTGTTTTATTACAAATTAAACGAATACAAATATTGTCTTTCAAATTTTAAAGTCACTAAGGCACAAGTCCATCCTATGTATGTCATGTATCAACAATCATCACATAGCAAAACCTGAAACATGTGTAAAAATAGGTACGTCAGCATAAAAATGTCTGTGAGATACATATGTTTTATTAATGCAGGGTTCATAACTTTGTAAATTTAAAAGAATGTTAGTCATGAACTCAAAAAATGTTTTCTTTATAAATCATGCGAAATTTTACAAGAAATTTGATGATATAAAAGAATAATGCATAACTAATTAAGTAAAATGAGTTTGTACAAAATATGTTGTTTGTAAAACAATGTTTTGATAAAAAGGTTTGTAGTATATACAAAAATATACTTTGGTTTTAAGAAAGACGAATAAGTAATATATTAAAATATATTTCAGTTCCAAAATCGTTAAACAGATAGTATATTAAATATACTTTAGTCGTCAAAATAACAGTTTTCAGTAGTATATCAAAAGTATACTTTGGTTTTATTAATAACATATTAAACTATGCTTTGGTTTTGTAAATAACATATTAAACTATGTTTTAGTAATTAACAAAATATATATTGTTTTGTACTATATCACATATGAGAGCATATCAAACTATACTTTTGGGAGTATAACAAAATATACAATAAAAGTGTGATTTAAGAATTCATTCAGACCTGAGTGTATCAAAATACACCTTTGAGACTATAGAAATACCACAAAGGCAATCCCTATTTGGATAAAATATTGGTTTATGACATTCCATAACAACAGGAATGGGGTGTCTAATCCTATAGCGCTATATCATACTACCAATCGGTCTGGTGAACATGTAAAACAAGTACAATCCAACAATTAATTTTATAATCTTTGAAAAATTAGTGTTTAAACCATAAATAATCATTCAGTTTGTCAAAAGATAAGTACTAATATGTATAATCAATTATACTTTGAAATCATGAACATAACAAATAGGTACACATGCTTCACACCAAAACATTGAAAACAGTATAAGAGGGGACTATGTACTCACTTGAGGATGCTTAGAAGTCTTGAATAACAATCAAGCAAAGCTAGAGGGATCACGGAATCAAACGGCACCTAATATAGGTAACTAAGTAAATAAACCGGACCTAAATCGGAAGATTGGATAGAATGAGGTTTCGTAAACCAAATGAGTATAGGGACTCATGTAATATGGTTTAGCAAAGCCTACATACTAAATCGAAACCTAACCTAAGTGCTTACGACCCATTACGACCCGTTTTGGTAGCTTATGCTACTTTAACGCGTCGTTCGCGTAAAACACGTTCGGACCATTTAACTAGTCCTATGAAAAGTATTATATACCTTAACATGCCTAATAATGTTGCCTAATCAGTTTAGATGAAAAAATTTAGGTTACATATGCTTAAAATGAATTTATGCGTTAAAAGGGCATTTTGGTCATTTACCTAAGGCATATAAAACTACCTATCATACAACTACTTAAATTAAGTGACCATAAGGTATAACCTCGGAAGGTAATTCCCTATATAACTATGGTCACTAAACATACTTGGTCGGATCCTAATGATCGACCAAACGGGTCGTGTTCGAAAGTCTAAGCGGTTGTTTAGACCGCTTGACTTACGACTCTAAACAAGCACGGGACTAAAAAGTGACGTGATAACATGTTAAAACATGTTTAGTTAAGTTAGAAAACAGGTATTGATATCAAAACAAAGTGTTTTGATACCCAAGAGTAGTTTGGTTACAAAATACGCATGAATACGCATTTTGGCCGAAACTACGACTCGTCACTACGCCTAGTTAACGTGGTAATCAGTAGGTATAGTCACATGGGACTATAACCATCGTGATTATGCTCACGTTGCAAATTTCAAACAAACTTTGTGTTGACCATAACCTGGTTAAAGCAGAAAGTCAAACACTGTTTGACTTTCGTGCTTAAAAAGCATAAAATAACGAAAGAATGCTTACAAAGGGTCCAAGCTAGGAAGTTTGATCCAAGTTTGCTTAGGTATGAAGTGTTTAAACCTCAACTTAGAGCAAAATGAATCAAGATCTGAGGAAAATGGAATGAGAACTTGGGTATATATAGATTTCGGAGAACCGTTAGGATCGTTTCTCACATTTCGTGCTTCGATCTTGGCCCTCCACTTGGGCACATGGTTTTTAAAACCATGGGAATACTTAAAACCATCAAATTCCAGCCCATAGAGTGCAAAACCTTGGGATAAAACCATTAAAACCTCAAAAATGGACCAAGTTCAATGTATCTGCCAGAAATTTCAAAAATGGTCCCTGCACTTGTAAAACTTGATTTTTTGGCACTTTTAAGCCCCGTTAACCCCATTTCAAGGCTCTAAAATGAAGTTAAAGTACAGGGAACTTGAAATGTGCTCAAAAATATCTCAGATGTCGGTTCGTTTGGTCGTACGGTTGCGTTGTTCGGTTAATTAAGATGAAAAACGTAACGAACGCAAAAACGATCCAAATTACGCGACGAATGGAATTTTAACATGCCAATCACTAAAATAAAATATTTTAATGATTACATAAATTTTTGGATGTGCGGATATATTCAGAACGTAAGATATGCGCGAAAATGCAAACTTATGCACTTTTTGACGCTTTTTAGTCTCTATTGATCAATAAAGCTTATTTTAGCATACCGTACCCCTCAAAGCCTATTTCTAAGCTATGCAAAGGATATTTAGGGTATGTTTACTTATGATCAAGTTCCAGAATGTTCGCTACTATGCAAATCGGTATACTTTTGCAGTTTGACACAAATAGTCCATACGATCGAATAAACTTGATTTCAACACACCACACCAAACCATCCAAAACTTATTTCTAAGTTATGTAAAGGTTATTTAAGGTATGTTAAACCTATTTCACTATTCCAGAGTGTTTTTTGCATTAAACTGGTTATATTTACGCATCAGTTCGCGTATAACCTTCCAGAAAGCGATTTAAAGCTCGAAATCGAACAAGAATTGATATGTGCAAACGATGCACATATTTATACAAATACCAATTATGAAATATAATATTTCATTGGTTTGGTATCTGTTTGATGGTTGAAGTTACACTGGTGTCGCATCTCAGTTCTCAGATGTATTTCCAGAAGAGCTACCAGGACTACCGCCGGACAGGGAAGTTGAATTCAAAATTCATTTGCTACTAGAGACAACACCAATTGCCAAGGCACCTTACCACTTGGCACTAGCAGAGATGCAAGAATCAAAGAAACATCTGGACGAACTTTTGGAGAAAGGATTCATATAGCCCAGTTCATCGCCATGGGGAGCACCGATCTTATTTTTCAAAAAGAAAGACGGGTCAATGCGTATGTGCATTGATTACCGAGAGTTCAACAATGTCATGATTAAAAATCGGCACCCATTACCGAGAATCGATGATCTCTTCGACCAACTACAAGGAGCTCGATTCTTTTCTAAGATCGATTTACGCTCAGGATATCATCAATTAAAGGTACAGGAAGAGGACATTCCTAAGACCGCTTTTAGGACAAGGTAGGCCATTATGAATTTACAGTGATGCCATTTGGTCTAACTAATGCCCCAGCCGCATTTATGGACATGATGAACAGAATATGTAAACCATATCTGGATAAATTCATAATTGTCTTTATAGATGATATTCTCATTTACTCTAAGAGTAAAGAGGAACATGCAGCGCATCTGCTTGCACTCCTAAATTTGCTGAGAAAAGAAAAGCTTTACGCTAAATTTTCAAAATGCGAATTTTGGTTAGAAGAAGTACAATTCCTTGGACATTTAGTTAATCATGTAGGAATTCATGTGGATCCCATAAAAATCAAGGCAATTACTAAATGGAAAGTCCCTGAATCACCAACGGAGGTTAGAAGTTTTCTAGGACTGGCCGGTTATTATAGACGGTTTATCCGAGATTTTTCTAGAATAGCTATTCCCTTAACAAAATTGACCTGTAAATCTGATAAGTTTGAATGGGGACCAAAACAGGAAGAAGCCTTTAGAATTCTTAAGCAAAGATTAACCAACGCACCCATACTAGCGTTACAGAAGGAACTGAAGACTTTGTAGTCTATTGTGAGGCTTCTACGTTAGGTTATGGATGTGTATTGATGCAACGTCAAAAGGTTATAGCCTATGTGTCTAGACAAATTAAGAATCATGAAGAAAACTATTCAACCCATGATTTAGAGGTAGGAGCCATAATTTTTGCCCTGAAAATTTGGAGACATTATCTTTACGGTAGCAAGTTTACCATTTTCACTGATCATAAGAGTTTAAGATATGTTTTTGGGCAATAAGAGTTAAATATGAGACAAAGACGCTGGATGGAAATTCTTAGTGACTATCATTGTAATACCCGGTATCATGCAGGAAAGGCTAATGTAGTAGCTGATGCTTTAAGTCGAAAGTATCATGAAAAGCCAAAAAAAAGTACGTTCTCTTAAATTAAATCTGCAGATAGATTTAAATGAACAAATTAGAGAAGTATAAGAATCAGTAATCAAGGATGATACTGAAAAATTGAAAGGAGTGATTAAGGAATTAGAACAAGGAACAGATGGAATTTGGAGATTCCATAAGAAAATGATTTGGATACCCAAACAAGGAAACCTACGCCACCGAATATTAGAAGAAGCCCATAAGTCTAAGTATACGATACATCCTGGAAATGATAAGATGTATCAAGACTTAAGAAAATATTTCTGGTGGATAGGAATGAAAAAGGATATAGCAGCTTATGTTGCCAAGTGTCTAACCTGTTCACAGGTTAAAGCTGAACATCAGAAACCCTCAGGTGTACTGCAGCAATTAGAAATGCCAATATGGAAATGGGAATTGATAACAATGGATTTTGTTACCAAATTACCCAAGACACGAAAAGGTAATGATACAATCTGGGTAATTGTAGATAGGCTAACCAAAGTCTACTCATTTCCTACCAATGAAGGAAACTTTCAGTATGGGACAATTAGCCAAGTTATATGTAAATGAAATAGTTTCATTACATGGAATTACTTTATCGATTGTGTCTGATTGAGATAGCCGTTTTACTTCTCATTTTTGGACAAGTTTCCAAAAAGCAATGGGAACCAAGTTAAATCGAAGCACCGCTTATTATCCTCAAACGGATCGACAAAGCGAAAGGACAATTCAGACAATGGAAGATATGCTTAGAGCTTGTGTAATTGACTTCGGAGGAAATTGGGACGATGATCTACCATTGATAGAGTTTTCCTACAATAACAACTATCATACCAGTATCAATGCTGCACCATTTGAAGCACTTTGCGGACAAAAGTGCCGAACTCCAGTCTGTTGGGCAGAAATTGGAGAAAAACAACGGTCTGGACCAGAGATAGTACAAGAAAAAACAGACAAGATTGTTCATGTAACAACCCTCAGTAAAACCGAAACTCTTGAATATTTACGACACCCTAGTATATGTTAAAATGTCTCAATATGTCTTTAAGTACACCCCGTATGTGAAAACCGAGCCCGAATTTCATTATAGTACTTAAAATAATTAAAAATATAAAAATTATAAAGCTGAGGCAGGCCGCGTGGACCCACCCCAAACCTTTACGCGGGCGGTATAAGGGCTAGAACCTGATTCCGCTTGATTTCTTTAGTTCAGGCGGGCCGCGTAAGCTTTAGCTTACGTTAAAGCGGGCCGCGTAAATATCAAGATAGTGGCGCAACCTGGTGGTGACACATGTCAGCATCGTGTCAAGCCTAGTGGTGATCCGGACGAGCTACGTGTTGACCCTACTTTGACACGGGCCGCGTAAGCCCAGCCCATATGTTATGCGGGCCGCGTGAGACTCAGATTTCAGCACTATATAAGAAGGCCTCGGGATTTCACTTTCAATCGTTCATTTCTTTTCTCAGTCTCGAATTTCCGAAGATATAGGCTTTATATTCAAGTATAATACCCCCTAATTAGCGAGATTCTGCTCCGTTGTAAGTATTATAACCCCGGTTTCATAGTAGATACGCTGCCCGATTGATTTAGGGTTCCGTAACAACTTTCGTGGTTCTGCCCGACGTAGTTGTTGGAATACCGTCTCGGGGAGGGTATCATTAATATTTTCAAAGGGTTATGATACTAACCTAAGTACATTTGTGTAAATTATAGATTATTCCCAGGAAACCCTTACGCGAAGTCTAAGATAGCAATGTGAGTTTATCCTCTTTTTGTTAACCTTTTTGTAACTGTTTACAAAACCTTAAATGTTTTACAATGTGATTAAGCGGTGATTGAGTCTTTGTAGTTCTTCAATTACTGCCGGTATGTTGGGGTTTTGTATACAAAATTTACTACACTGTGAGTAGTAAGTCGGGGATGAGAGTACGTTACCATTGGACGACGAGTTAGCCAATGTGTAATATGACCCACAAGTCAGGATTGACATTACTGAATCAGTAATTGTGTAGAAATAAACAATGTGATCGCTCTCAATACTGTTTTAATTGATAAAATGTTTCTTGATTAAACTGGGATTCACTCACCAGTATTTCCCGCTGACAAATGTTTTTAAAACGCGTTTCAGGTAACAAAATGTGACAGCCAATTAGTAAAAAGCCAGCTGGAGAGCACTGAAGGCTTGGGAAAAATGTGGCTATAAAAGTTACCTAAAAGAAGTTGTTTTAAATTCAATAAAATAGGGATGATCCCTATAAACGTATTGTAATAAGAAACTTGGGTTTTACCCATGTGATTATTAATATCAAATATGGTGGTTTTACTCTGATAAACATTTCCTAACTACGGTCCTGATGTAACTTCCACTGCCAAATTAAACAAACCTGATACCACCGAAAACTCTGAGCTCGCGTCCGCCCGTTCCCAGGACAGATAAGGGATCGAGGGTTGCGACAGAAGGTGGTATCAGAGCCTAGCCACTAGTCTAAGCCAAAGAAGTGTTCTGCTGACACTTAAAATTTAAATTTTGTGTTAGGAAATAAATTACGGAAATACGTGCATAACTGTATTTATTTGTTATGTGTTATTAGACTATTTGTTAGTTTATAGTATGAGTGATCAAGGACCCTCAGACATGTGTCGTCAGTTGTCTGATTCACCTAGGAGTGAAGGTACCTCTTCATAGCCTGCCCTTTCTGGGTATTCTGCTGATCAGGAAGAAGGGATGTTTGCCTTTAGAGCTCAGTCGGGGGAGCCATTCCCTCATAAAAAGAGAGGATGGTTCAGTAAGGAAGCGTTTGCGCGTAGGAAAAGAATGCGAAAGTTGCAACAGCAAAGAGCCCTAGCAGCCGCTAAGCGAGAGACAGATGCCCATACACAGGATATGCTTAATAGAAGCCTAGCTAATTTCCATATCCTAGCCACAACTGCTGCTAACCCAAGTCTGGAACAACTAGTAGCCCCACAACCCTTACCTTTGATTCCCACTCAACCAATGGAGATAGAAAATTCTGAAAATCAAGTGGAGATGTATGACTTCAACCCAGAGGAAATCCCTAGGGTACCAGCACCGAATCCCCTAGACCCAAATTACGACCCCTGGTGGGACGACAATAGGGATTTTGTGCAATGTTACCCGATACATGAAGACGCACCCATACAAAACATAGAAGCCTACCCAGGTATGGACCCTTTAGATCCCTATTACCAAGATGATTATATTAGGGAAATTTTAGAAGATCCTTATCGATTTCAGGCACTTTCACCCCCATATCAGGAACCAGTACCCCAGATTCCGAACCCAGTCCTAGAACCTACACCCCCAATGAGTGCAGAAAACGTGCAAGAACTTAGGACGTTTGGTGAGGAAATTTTAGAAAGCAGTGAGAGAATGCGACAGGTGGGAGAGCGTCTCGTATGGAAATACGATGAGCGCAATATGGATTTTTGGATAAATCCATATCCGTGAATGTGAGAATGGAGACGGTGATAGTAATAATATAACAATAATAAAATAAAATATGTGTGTACGGATGCCTATTACTATTAGTGTAATTCTACTTCTGTTAGTATTGTAATTTTTATTTCAGTACTGGTGTGTAATAGATGCATAATAGTATATGAATAGAGTAAAGTCGCAATGATCGACGCTTTTGGTAAAAACGCGTGTCATGTGATTAACTATATTAATATTATTTTGTGATATTAATAACGGGGTAAATGTTTAAAATTCAGATGGCCGACGAAGGAAATCAAGGAAATCTGAATAATGATAACCAGAGTAACATTAACGTGGTTAATGAGAATCCAAGCATCAATAACAATGGAAACCAAATTGATAATAGTGCCGTTCAACACATAGTGGCACAAGGAATCATAGATGCCATGCCATTTATTATTCAAACTATTCAAGAAGCGAATAATAAAAGTAAGCATAGCAGTAAGCAACCTATTGAACCAGAAAACAGCGTGAACAATGGACCCGTACTTCAAGTGCCCATTCCCAAAAGGAGAAGAACCGTGCCTTATGGTTGTTCTTATAAAGAATTCTGGTCTTGTAAACCAATGGAATTCTCGGGCAACGAAGGGGCCATTGCAACCCTATGCTGGATAGAGAAAACTGAGGCAGTCTTAAGAATAAGCAAGTGTGCTGAAGAAGATAAGATACTATTTGCTTCTAATCTGTTTAAGAATTCAGCACTAGAATGGTGGAACACTATCATTCAATCAAGAGGAACTGATAGAACTTACAATATGGAATGGGAAGAATTTAAGAACAAGGTAGAAAGCAAATTCTGCCCACCCAATGAGAAGGAACAGATAGCAAACAAATTCCTAAACCTTAGGATGACTGGTGTGGATAGTAAGAGATACACTAAAATATTCTTTGAATATGCTAGAATAGTGCTAACTCTTGCTTCACCAGAACCAGTGTTAATCTCCCGTTATATCTGGGGATTAATTGGAGAGATTAGACATGTAGTCAAGGCAGCTAGACCTCAAACCATAGAAGAAGCTGTAGAACTAGCAAATACCTTGACAAATAAATTAGTCCGTACCCGAGAAGAGGATCAAAGGAGGAACCTAACCCAGAAGCTGACTCAAGAATTTCGTTCTGGAAATTCTAACCGTGGGAGAAATGTAGGTTCTACCTCTGCACCCTACTGTAAGAAATGCAAAAGAAAACATTCAGGAAGATGCTCCATATACTGTAACTTTTGCAAAATTTCGGGACACAAGGAAGATGACTGCCGGAAGAAAGCTAACAACAGAATATGTTACAACTGCGGAGAACAAGGTTATATCAAGCTTAATTGTTCGAAATTAGCTCCAGCTACAGACAACAAGAATACTAAAAATGCTAGAGCATTTGTTCAAACTGCAGATGAAGCTAAGATGATTCCAGATGTCATAGCTGGTACGTTTTTAGTTAATGATATTTTTGCTAAAGTATTATTTGACTCTGGTGCGAACCAAAGTTTTATTAATACATCATTTTGCAAATTTCTAAATCAATCATTAACTAAACTACCACAAGAATGTCTAGTAGAGACATCTAATGGAGAAACCGTTAGGATTTCACAAATCTAGCAGGGAGCAAGAATAGAAATTTTAAATCAGAAATTTATTGCAAACCTTTATCCCATGAATCTGGCAGGATTTGATGTTGTCTTAGGAATGGATTGGTTAATAGCCAATAAAGCCAGTATTTTATGTGATCAAAAGTCAATTCAAGTAAATTCACCAAAAGGTAAAACGATCACAATTAAAGGAGATAAACCATTTAGATCTACGAAATTCATCTCTGTGATGAAAACTGCTAGTTACATAAGAAAAGGTTCTATAGTGTATTTGATTTCTATAATCACTAACACTAAAGGAAAGGATTTGAAAGATATTCGAGTAGTATCTCAGTTTTCAGATGCATTTCCAAAAGAATTGCCAGGGCAACCTCCAGATAGAGAAGTTGAATTCGGAATCCATTTAATACCAGGAACAGCACCAATTGCCAAAGCACCTTATCGTTTGGCACCCGCCAAAATGCAAGAACTGAAGAAACAATTAGACGAATTGTTAGAAAAAAGGATTTATACAGCCAAGTTCGTCGCCATGGGGAGCGCCGATATTGTTCGTTAAAAAGAAAGACGGATCAATGCGTATGTGTATTGACTACCGTGAATTGAACAAAGTCACGATTAAGAATCGGTATCCATTACCGAGAATCGATGATCTGTTCGATCAACTACAAGGAGCCCGATTTTTCTCTAAAATCGATTTAAGGTCAGGATATCATCAATTAAAGGTACAGGAAGAGGACATTCCTAAAACCGCATTTAGAACAAGGTATGGACATTATGAATTTACTGTCATGCCATTTGGTTTAACCAATGCCCCAGCTGCATTTATGGACATGATGAACCGAATATGTAAGCCATATTTGGATAAATTCATAATCGTTTTCATAGATGATATTCTAATTTACTCTAAGAGTAACGAGGATCACGCAAAGCATTTGCACACACTTTTAAGTTTATTAAGAAAGGAAAAGCTTTATGCTAAATTTTCCAAGTGCGAGTTTTGGTTAGAACAGGTACAGTTTCTTGGACACCTAGTCAATCATGAAGGAATTCATGTAGATCCAACAAAGATCGAGGCAATTACTAAATGGAAAACCCCTGAATCACCAACCGAGGTTAGAAGTTTCTTAGGATTAGCCGGTTATTATAGAAGATTTATTCGAGATTTTTCTAGAATAGCCATTCCTTTACCTAAGCTAACTTGTAAATCTGTTAAGTTTGAATGGGGATTAAAACAAGAAGAAGCATTTAGAATTCTTAAGCATAAATTAACCCATGGACCCATATTAGCGTTACCAGAAGGAACTGAAGATTTTGTAGTTTATTGTGATGCTTCTAAATTAGGTTATGGATGTGTATTGATGCAACGTCAAAAAGTTATAGCTTACGCATCTAGACAACTTAAGAATCATGAAGAGAATTATTCAACCCATGATTTAGAATTAGGAGCTATAATTTTTGCTCTTAAGATTTGGAGACATTACCTTTATGGTAGTAAGTTTACCATATTCACTGATCATAAGAGTTTAAGGTATATTTTCAAGCAAAAGGAGTTGAATATGAGACAAAGACGCTGGATGGAGATGCTTAGTGACTATGATTGTGATCCAGTATCATGAAGGAAAAGCAAATGTAGTGGCAGATGCTTTAAGTCGAAAATATCATGAAAAGCCAAAAAGGGTACGTTCTCTTAAATTAAATCTACAAGTAGATTTAAATGATCAAATAAGAGAAGCACAAGAATTAGTAATCAAGGATGATGCTGAAAAATTAAAAGGTATGCTAAAAGAGTTAGAACAAGGAACAGATGGAATTTGGAGATTCCATAAATAGAGAATGTGGATACCTAAATTATGAAACCTACGTCATCGTATATTAGAAGAAGCCCATAAGTCTAAATATACGATGCTTCCAGGAAATGATAAGATGTATTAAGAATTAAGAAAGAATTTCTGGTGGATAGGAATGAAAAAGGACATAGCAGCCTATGTTTCTAAATGTTTAACCTGTTCACAAGTTAAAGCCGAACACCATAAACCCTCAGGAGTTCTACAACAATTAGAAATGCCAGTGTGGAAATGGGAATTAATAACAATGGATTTTGTTACTAAGTTACCCAAAACAAAGAAAGGAAATGATATAATCTGGGTGATTGTAGATAGGCTAACCAAGTCACCTCATTTCCAACTAATGAAGGAAACTTTCAGTATGGAACAACTAGCTAAATTATATGTAAATGAAATTGTTTCTTTACATGGAGTTCCTTTATCAATTGTTTCTGATAGGGACAGTCGATTTACCTCTCATTTTTGGTCAAGTTTCCAAAAGGCAATGGGAACCAAGTTAAATATAAGCACGGCTTATCATCCTCAAACCGACGAACAAAGCGAAAGAACAATTCAGACAATGGAAGATATGCTTAGAGCTTGTGTAATTGATTTCGGAGGTAATTGGGACGATCACTTACCTTTAATAGAATTTTCTTATAATAATAGTTATCACACAAGTATCAATGCTGCACCATTCGAAGCACTTTATGGACGTAAGTGCCGAACCCCAGTCTGTTGGGCAGAAATTGGGGAAAAGCAACTATCTGGACCAGAAATAGTGCAAGAAACCACCGACAAGATCATTCAAGTCAAGGAACGACTGAAAGCAGCACGTGATCAACAGAAGAGTTATGCTAATAACCGACGCAAACCATTTGAATTTAAAGTAGGAGATAAAGTATTGTTGAAAGTCTCTCCCTAGAAAGGAGTAGTAAGATTCATAAAAAGGGGAAAGCTAAATCCCAGGTATATTGGACCTTTTGAGATTATTAGAAGAATAGGACCTGTAGCCTATCAGCTACAACTGCCAGAGGAAATGGCAGGAATACATGATGTGTTTCATGTATCTAATCTCAAAAAGTGTTTAGCTGATGAATCACTGATAATACCTCTTAAGGATATAGAGGTAAATGAACAACTCAAGTTTGTAGAAAAGCCTCTACAAATTGAAGATAGGAAAGTCAAGAACCTCAAGCACAAGAGATTAGTTCTGGTCAAAGTGAAGTGGGACTCCAAAAGAGGACCTGAGGACACATGGGAGCTTGAATCAGAGATGCAAAAGAAATATCCGCACTTGTTCTAATAGATCTCGAGGACGAGCTTTAAAACAAGGTGGGGAGGATGTAATAACCCTCAGTAAAACTGACACTCTCGAATATTTTCGACACCCTAGTATATGTTAAAATGTCTCAATATGTCATTAAGTACACCCCGTATATGAAAACCGAGCCCGAATTTCATTATAGTAATTAAAATAATTAAAAATCTAAAAATTATATAGCTGAGGCGGGCCGCGTGGACCCACCCCGAACCTTTACGCGGGCGGTATAAGGGCTAGAACCTGATTCCGCTTGATTTCTTTAGTTCAGGCGGCCGCGTCAGCTTTAGCTTACGTTTACGCGGGCCACGTAAAGATCAAGATAGTGGCGCAACCTGGTGGTGACACGTGTCAGCATCGTGTCAAGCCTAGTGGTGATCCGGACGAGCTACGCGTTGACCCTACTTTGACGCGAGCCACGTAAGCCCAGCCCATATGTTACGCGGGACGCGTGAGACTCAGATTTCAGCACTATATAAGAAGGCCTCGGGATTTCACTTTCAATCGTTCATTTCTTTTCTCAGTCTCGAATTTCTGAAGATATAGGCTTTATATTCAAGTATAATACCCCCTAATTAGCGATATTCTGCTCCATTGTAAGTATTATAACCCCGGTTTCATAGTAGATATGTTGCCCGATTGATTTAGTGTTCCGTAACAACTGTCGTGGTTCTGCCCGACGTAGTTGTTGGAATACCGTCTCGGGGAGGGTATCATTAATATTTTCAAAGGGTTATGATACTAACCTAAGTACATTTGTGTAAATTATAGATTATTCCCAGGAAACCCTTACGCGAAGTCTAAGATAGCAATGTGAGTTTATCCTCTTTTTGTTAACCTTTTTGTAACTGTTTACAAAACCTTAAATGTTTTACAATGTGATTAAGCGGTGATTGATTCTTTTTAGTTCTTCAATTACTGCCGGTATGTTGGGGTTTTGTATACAAAATTTACTACACTGTGAGTAGTAAGTCGGGGATGACAGTACGTTACCATTGGACGACGAGTTAGCCAATGTGTAATATGACCCACAAGTCAGGATTGACAGTACTGAATCAGTAATTGTGTAGAAATAAACAATGTGATCACTCTCAATACTGGTTTAATTGATAAAATGTTTTTTGATTAAACTGGGATTCACTCACCAGTATTTCCCACTGACAAATTTTTTTAAAACGCGTTTCAGGTAACAAAATGTGACAGCCAATTAGTAAAAAGCCAGCTGGAGAGCACTGAAGGCTTGGGAAAAATGTGGCTATAAAAGTTACCTAGAAGGCGTTGTTTTAAATTCAATAAAATAGGGTTGATCCCTATAAACGTATTGTAATTAGAAACTTGTGTTTTACCCATGTGATTATTAATATCAAATATGGTGGTTTTACTCTGATAAACATTTCCTAACTACGGTCCTGATGTAACTTCCGCTGCCAAATTAAACAAACCTAATACCACCGAAAACTCTGAGCTCGCGTCCGCCCGTTCCCGGGACAGATAAGGGATCGGGGGTTGCAAAACTTCAAGTCAAGGAAAGACTAAAATCAGCACGCGATCGACAAAAGAGTTATGCTGATAACAGGCAAAGCCATTGGAATTTCCAGTACGAGATAAAGTATTATTAAAAGTTTCTCCTTGGAAAGGAGTTGTGTGACAACCCGAGTTTCAAGGTCTCTATTCGAATTAACTTGTTACTTATTTGATTGTTTTTATAACTACTTGATGTGTAATATATTTGTTGTTGTAGATATATGGTGTGCACTATACGTGTATAAGTTAACAATGTATCTTGTATTAATATTAGGGTTGTACATTTAAAAACAAAAAGGTGGAACCTTGGCCGAAAACACTGACACCCGAAAACATCCACTCGACGAAAACACTCCTCTTTTCGACGAAATCAGTGTTTTTGTCATGATTGGGCTTCGGCCCAAGGGTGTTCGGCTGACCCATTGTTGTCAACGATATAACTTGTGAAATCGGTTTCATTAGAATACTTATAGAAAAACCCTAGAGTTCTTCCCTGTGTGCGACGGTAGTGGACACAAACCCCCTAGAGGCAACATCATCTCTGTCGATCGAGTCTCTCGGCTTTGATTGAACTAATTGTGGTCAAGTAATTAAGCATACCGAGCAAACCGAGGTGAGTTCACACTTCTCTACAAAGCATGGGATTCCCAGGGGTTGGGAATGGGTTAAGGAATAGGGATTCCTCGTCCTGTTGAGACGTATTCAGGAACATAGATTCCTCATCCTGTTGAGACGAATTTAATCATACTAGACTAGAACTCTATCAACGAAGTCCCTCCTTTTGTATCGACTTAATCGCCGAGGCCAATGGCGAACGGGTCATTAGTTAAATAGCGCTATTAGGTTTAACAAACCTCACACCGTGCCGCAGAGGACGGGTGTGGACTAATGGACTATGGCACGTCAGTGATGATAGACACAGACGTTAGGGCACTTAAACATGACGAACGTTAGTAGTCGATATGGTAACGAGTCTGGTGAATTAAACATGGGGTAGCCCCCACGGCCAGAGAGCCGGGCTGGAATAGCCAACGTAAGAATGGGTAACTAATAAACGTTTTTCGAACTATGGGGTAACCCCCACGGCTGGATAGCTGGTTAAGAACAAAATGTGTTTTTGGAACAACTCTAAACTGGACAACCAACTGTGAACTCACTCAACATTGTTGTTGACTCGTTACTACATGCTTTGCAGGTCACTAGGTTTAGCAGGAGCTTGCATGGGGAAGAGTCGTTGTGGAGCATGGACATTGAGTGTTCATGATAACTTTTCTACTTTGGATTTACTATTTGGGTTTTGAACTATTTGCTTCCGCTGATAACTTAAACTATGTTTTGTTCGCACACCAATTGTATTGTGTTGGATTCTTTTATTATTTGCATGCTTGTTCAATATGATTGGTGGCTTGATCCTGGTCAGTCACGCCTCCAAGCGGTGATACTCCGCGTGTGGATTTTGGGGGTGTGACAGATTGGTATCAGAGCCATTGGTTATAGTGTACTTGGTTTTAATAAAGGAAAAAGCTTTTGTTAAAACCAGACTATAACCTGAACAGAGCTCAACGATCCACAACGACGCTTCGCTCCACGTGCAAGACTCGACATTCTAGGTGATATGGTTTATGTTTTATTGCCTACTTGTTAGTTACATAGAACTTTTCTCATGGTATGCTTAGATAAACGTAACAACTATTGATTGAAAACACATGTGTGCTTACTCTCTTCTGTCATCGCACTTTCGCGAACCTTTCTCACTCATATTCCCTTCGATGTGAAGATCATGAGTGTACGTGTGAACCTAACTCACGCCCAGTTAACGACTCTTATCAACGAACAAGTTACGGCAGCACTCGCAGCCGCTCAGGTAGGAGGTATAACCTGCTATTCCGAACCTATCCTAGGATGTTAGATCCTACTCTCATGACCCAACTCTCGCGCTTAACCCAGTCTTTTCTTCCTTGCGCAACAAGGTCAGAACGCTCAGCCACCTGTATGCACATTCAAGATGTTCATGGACTGTCGTCCTAGTACTCTCAGTGGCACTGAAGCGGCCGTTGGACTCCTCCATTAGTTTGAAAAGCTCGAGTCTGTCTTAGAGATGTGTGAATGCCCTGAGGCTCATAGGGTGAAGTACGCCACTTGTACTCTCGAAGGCACTGCGCTAACTTGGTGGAACGCGCACGTTCAGATGCTGGGGCTGGCGGCTGCTAATATCACCCCATGGAAGGATTTTGAGGAACTGATCAAACATGAATACTGTAGTCGTGATGACATCCACAAGCTGGAAGTGGAGTTCTTTAACCTGATGATGACGGGGTCAGAGATAGAAGCGTACACGAAACGATCCAACGAACTGGCAGTGTTATGTCCAACTATGGTGGATCCTCCTATCAAGCGCATTGAGCTGTACCTCAAAGGCTTAGTACCAGAGATTCAAAGTCATGTGACTTCTACTAACCTTGCTACTATCCAGGATGTTACTCGTCTTGCTCATCGTCTCACAGACCAAGCAGTGGAACAGAACAAGCTGCCTAAACCTATCGGTGCTACTACTACTACTACTACTACTACTACTACTACTACTACTACTACTACTACTACTACTACTACTACTACTACTACTACTACTACTACTACTACTACTACTACTACTACTACTACTACTTCTGCTACTTCCTGTGACAACAAACGGAAGTGAGATGGAACCTCCAGCAAGGGTTCGACTACGGTTCAGTCCCAGGTACAACAGCGAAAGATCGATGACTACCGGAGTCCTGGTCAGCAACCTTCTGGTAGTCAAGGGCAAGATGGAATCGATGTAATTTGCACCACAGTGGGCCGTGCAACCAAGATCGTTGTCAGAGATGCAACAAGCTTGGTCATAAAGCCAAAGATTGTAGAAGCTCACGTCCTGTAAACCAGAACCGACAACAGCAGCCACAAGCTCCACAGAATCAGCCGCAACAGCAGGGTAACAAGGGATGTTATCAGTGTGGTGCTGAAGGTCACTTCAAAAGACACTGCCCACAGTAGAACCAGAACCAGAATCAGAACCACAACCAAGGAAACGGGAACAAAAATGGAGGCAACAACGGGGGTAATAACGACGGCAATGGTGCCAGGGGTCGAGTGTTCGTGATTGGTCAGGGTGATGCTAGGAATGACCCCAACGTTGTGATGGTTTCGACATCGTTATTGGTATGGATTGGCTACCTCAACATCGAGCAGAGATTCTTTGCAAAGAGAAGATCGTTCGCATTCCTCGTGCTGGTGAGGAACCATTGGTAATTCATGGTGACAAGGGGGGGTGCTGTTGTGGGCATCATTTCTTTCCTTAAGGCCCGGAAGTGTTACGTAAGGGCCACACAACTATCTTAGCCCTCGTGACGAATGCACCAACGAAGGAGAAGAGAATAGAATAGAATACATTCCCGTTGTACGTGACTTTCCTGAGGTATTCCCTGAGGATTACCTGGTCTTCTGCCACATCGTCAAATTGAGTTTCAAACCGAGCTAGCTCCAGGAGCAGCGCCCATAGCTTGAGCACCTTATCGCCTAGCCCCATCAGAACTGGAAGAACTGTCCACGCAACTACAAGAACTCTTGGATAAGGGTTTTATTCGTCCTAGCTCTTCGCTCTGGGGAGTTCCAGTCTTGTTTGTGAAGAAGAAGGACGGTACCTTCCGTATGTGTATCGACTATCGAGAACTCAACAAGGTGACGGTGAAGAATCGCTATCCTCTTCCACGCATCGACAACTTATTCGACCAGCTGCAAGGGTCGAGCTTTTACTCGAAGATTGATTTGAGATCAGGATATCACCAGCTGAGAGTCTGAGAAGAGGACGTCTCCAAAACAGCCTATAGAACTCGTTATGGACACTACGAGTTTTTGGTCATGCCTTTTGGGCTGACAAACACACCTGCGGTCTTCATGGACTTGATGAATCGAGTGTGCAAGCCCTACCTGGACAAGTTCGTTATAGTTTTCATCGACGACATCCTGATCTACTCTAAGAGTCAGGAAGAACACGAGTAGCATTTACGACTCATTTTGGAATTCCTTCGAGCAGAACAGTTGTACGCCAAGTTTTCAAAATGCGACTTCCGGCTTCGTGAAGTCCATTTCTTAGGCCATGTGGTAAACAAGGATGGGATCCATGTTGATCCATCCAAGGTAGACTCGATTAAGAACTGGCCTGCACCTCATACACCAACGGAAATTCGCCAATTCTTAGGCTTGGCAGGTTACTACAGGAGGTTCATAAAGGATTTTTCCAAGATTGCACAGCCTCTCACCTCATTAACGCAGAAAGGCGTTGTTTATCAATGGGGAAATGCATAGGAATTAGCATTTCAGCACTTAAAGGATAGACTTTGCAGTGCACCTATCCTTTCATTGCCAGAGGGCACAGACGACTTTGTGGTTTACTGCGACGCATCAATTCAGGGTCTTGGTTGTGTATTGATGCAACGGGATAAATTTATAGCCTACGCCTCACGCCAACTTAAAGTTCATGAAAGGAACTACACTACACACGCTTTAGAGCTGGGAGATGTTCTTTTTGCACTTAAGATCTGGAGACACTACCTGTACGGTACCAAGTGCGCCATCTACACCGATCACAGGAGCCTCGAGCATATCACCAAACAGAAGGAACTGAATACGCGACAACAACGATGGGTCGAGCTACTGAATGACTACGAATGCTCGATCAGGTATCACACAGGCAAAGCCAATGTTGTGGCTGACGCCCTCAGTCGAAAGGACACTACGCCTAAGCGCGTACGAGCTTTACAACTCACTATCCAGTCTAGTCTTCCTTCCCAGATACGAGATGCTCAGGTGGAAGCATTGAAACCAGAAAACGTCAGGGCTGAAGCCCTACGCGGCTCAAGACAACGATTAGAACAAAAGGAAGATGGGGCTTACTACATAACAGGACGCATTTGGGTCCCACTTTATGGCAACCTACGAGAGCTTGTGATGGATGAGGCACACAAGTCTCGCTACTCAGTACATCCTGGTTCGGATAAGATGTACCACGACTTGAAAACTACGTACTGGTGGCCTTGCATGAAGGCCCACATAGCAACTTACGTCAGCAAGTGTTTGACTTGTGCGAGAGTCAAAGTAGAATACCAGAAACCTTCAGGCCTACTCCAACAACCTGAGATACCACAATGGAAATGGGAACAAATTTCCATGGATTTTGTTACTGGCCTGCCTAGATCTTAATGTGGTAACGATACTATTTGGGTGATCGTGGATCGACTCACAAAGTCTGCACACTTCTTGGCTATCAAGGAAATGGATAAGTTCTCCACTTTAGCAGACGTATATCTTAAGGAAGTTGTCTCGAGGCACAGGGTGCCCACCTCTATTATCTCGGATCGTGATGCACGTTTTACTTCAGAACTTTGGCAAGCGATGCACAAATCTTTTGGCTCACGTTTAGATATGAGCACAGCTTATCACCCTCAGACGGATGGGCAGTCTGAGCGCACTATTCAAACTTTAGAAGACATGCTTCGAGCGTGCGTAATCGACTTTGGAAATGGCTGGGAAAAGCATCTGCCACTGATGGAATTTTCATACAATAACAACTACTACACCAGCATTAAAGCTGCCCCGTTTTAGGCATTGTACGGGCGTAAATGCCGGTCACCTCTTTGATTGGGCAGAGGTGGGGGATAGTCAGATCACTGGTCCAGAACTTGTAGTAGATGCAAAAGAAAGAATTGCTCAGATACGACAACGCATGGCGGCAGCTCGCGACCGTCAGAAAGCCTACGCAAACAAGCGCCGGAAACCACTCGAGTTCCAGGTTGGGGATCGAGTGCTACTCAAGTTTCACCTTGGAAAGGTGTGGTTCGTTTTGGCAAACGAGACAAACTCAATCCACGTTATGTCGGACCGTTCGAAATCATAGAGAAAATAGGCAGGGTGGCCTACAAACTAAACCTACTAGCAGAACTCAGTGCAGTTCACAACGTTTTTCACGTGTCGAATCTGAAGAAGTTTCTGTCAGATGAGACCCTCATAGTTCCTTTGAAGGAGCTCACTATCGACGATCAGTTCCGATTCATCGAGGAACCAGTTGAAATCACGGACCGGGATGTTAAGGTCCTCAAACACACCAGAATACCTCTTGTTCGAGTTCGTTGGAACTCCCGTCGTGGCCCAGAGTTCACCTGGGAACGAGAAGATCAAATGAAACTCAAGTATCCCCAGTTATTCAAAGACAGTGCAACCACTACTGAGGCTGAAGCTACTACAGAATTTCGGGACGAAATTCCAAAACAACGGGGGGATGATGTGACACCCCAGGAAAACCAGTAAACTACACAACACGACTAGCTTCCTCAGTAACCACGTGCTAAATTTCGGGACGAAATTTCTTTCAAGTTGGGGATAATGTGACAACCCAAGTTTCACGGTCTCTATTCGAATTAACTTGTTACTTATTTGCAAGTGTGTTTTTATAACTACTTGATGTGTAATATATTTGTTGTTGTAGATATATGGTGTGCACTATACGTGTATAAGTTAACAATGTATCTTGTATTAATATTAGGGTTGTACATTTAAAAACAAAAAGGTGGAACCTTGGCCGAAAACACTCACACCCGAAAACATCCACTCGAAGAAAACACTCCTCTTTTCGACGAAATCAGTGTTTTTGTCATGACGGGGCTTCGGCCCAAGGGTGTTCGGCTGACCCATTGTTGTCAACGATATAACTTGTGAAATCGGTTTCATTAGAATACTTATAGAAAAACCCTAGAGTTCTTCCCTATGTGCGACGGCAGTGGACACAAACCCCCTAGAGGCAACATCATCTCTGTCGATCGAGTCTCTCGGCTTTGATTGAACTAATTGTGGTCAAGTAATTAAGCATACCGAGAAAACCGAGGTGAGTTCACACTTCTCTACAAAGCATGGGATTCCCAGGGGTTGGGAATGGGTTAAGGAATAAGGATTCCTCGTCCTGTTGAGACGTATTCAGGAACATAGATTCCTCATCCTGTTGAGACGGATTTAATCATACTAGACTAGAACTCTATCAACGAAGTCCCTCCTTTTGTGTCGACTTAATCACCGAGGCCAATGGCGAACGGGTCATTAGTTAAATAGCGCTATTAGGTTTAACAAACCTCACACCGTGCCGCAGAGGACGGGCGTGGACTAATGGACTATGTCACGTCAGTGATGATAGACACAGACGTTAGGGCACTTAAACATGACGAACGTTAGTAGTCGATATCGTAACGAGTCTGGTGAATTAAACATGGAGTAGCCCCCACGGCCAGAGAGCTGGGCTGGAATAGCCAACGTAAGAATGGGTAACTAATAAACATTTTTCGAACTATGGGGTAACCCCCACGGCTGGATAGCTGGTTAAGAACAAAATGTGTTTTTGGAACAACTCTAAACTGGACAACCAACTGTGAACTCACTCGACATTGTTGTTGACTCGTTACTACATGCTTTGCAGGTCACTAGGTTTAGCAGGAGCTTGCATGGGGAAGAGTCGTTGTGGAGCATGGACATTGAGTGTTCATGATAACTTTACTACTTTGGATTTACTATTTGGGTTTTGAACTATTTGCTTCGGCTGATAACTTAAACTATGTTTTGTTCACACACCAATTGTATTGTGTTGGATTTTATTATTATTTGCATGCTTGTTCAATATGATTGGTGGCTTGATCCTGGTCAGTCACGCCTCCAAGCGGTGATACTCCGCGTGTGGATTTTGGGGGTGTGACAAGTTGTAAGATTCATTAAAAGAGGAAAGCTAAGCCCTAGGTATGTTGGACCCTTTGAGATTATTAGAAGAAAAGGACTAGTAGCTTATCAGCTACAACTGCCAGAGGAAATGGCAGGAATACATGATGTATTTCATGTATGTAATCTCAAAAAGTGCTTAGCCGATGAATCCTTAGTGGTACCTCTTAAGGAATAGAGGTAAATGAGAAACTTAAGTTTGTAGAGAGACCTCTACAGATTGAAGACAGAAAAGTCAAGAATCTCAAACACAAGAGATTGGTTCTAGTTAAAGTAAAATGGGATTCTAAGAGAGGACCAGAGTACACTTGGGAGATTGAATCAGAGATACAGAGGAAATATCCACACCTGTTCCAGTAGACCTCGAGGACGAGTTCTAAAACAAGGTGGAGAGGATATAACAACCCTTCCAAAAATATTTAGAACACTCCCAAACGTCCTAAAATACACCCGTATATGAAAAATGGACCCTAAATACTTTATTTTTATAAAAGTTAAATAAAAACAAAATTCAATGGTCTCTGGCGGGGCGCGACAGAGCCAATGAAGGCTGTCGCGGGGCGCGACCTAGTGCCACTAGACGAAACCCTATGCTGCCACGTGTCCTGCCACTCGTCGCACCTACACTTGTGACTGGTCCAAGCTATGCCCTATTTCCCCTAGCTCGCGGGCCGCGAAAGCCCGTTTGTTCTCTTTCACGGGGCGTGACAAAAGGTCGATCAGACCCTATAAATGGATGCCATCGGCATTTAGTCCAGACAGCTCACAATTCTCTTTCTCTCTCTTAATCTCTGATAGTATAAGTAATTCCCGGGTATTATACCCCCTAATTAGCGAAGCTCTGCCTCGATGTAAGTATCATAACCCCCAGTTACGTATTAGATACGCTGCCCGATTGATCTAGTGCTCCGTAACGACTGTCGAGGCTCTGCCCGACGTAGTCATTGGAGTTCTGTCTCGGGGAGGGCATAACTAATGTAAATTGGGTTATTATACTAACGTGTGTGCATTGTTTAATTAATAGATTATAACCAGGAAGTCACAAAGGAAATACCTAAACTAGCAATGTGAGTAATCCTTCTTTTTGTAAACTGTTTTTACAAAACCTCAATTGTTTTACATTATAAATAACAGTGATTGAGTATTTGTAATTCTACAATTATCTTCGGTATGTTGGGGTTTTGTATACAAAATTTGTTACTGCACTGTGAGTAGTAACATGACCACAAGTCGGGTTGACAATACCGTGTGTGGTAATTAAAGTAGTTGTAAACAAATGTATTGATGGATTGCCCTCAATGCTGTAAAATGATAAAACTTTGCTTGATTAAATTGGGATTCACTCGCCAGTATTTATTGCTGATAAAATGTTTTTAAACGCGTTTCAGGTAACAAAATGTGAAAGCTAATTAGAAGCCAACTGGACAGCACTGAAGGCTTGGAAAAGTAGCTATAAAAGTTACCAAAATAAAGAAGATGTTTTTATTCAATAAATTAGGGTTTAACCCTAAAAAGATGTTATAATGGAAACTTGGGGATTTCCTATGTATTTAATATTATAAAATGTGGTATTTTACTCTGATAAAATATTTCCTAACTACGGTCCTGAAGTAAATTCCACTGCCAAATTGGTAAACACCGATACCACTGATACTGGTTCGCCGCCGCCCGTTTCCAAGTGATTAGGGGCCGGGGGTTGCGACAATCGCACACTGGCTCACGAACAAAATACGAGTCGCACAAGTTAAACTTAATTGCACACTCTATGTGAACTTGCAATTGATTGGGCTTTGAATGTTACCGGGCCGCACACTCAATTGAACATTGTTGTTTTATTTGGGTCGTACCCTAGCGTTGGGTCGTAAACAAAACTAGAACCTCACACTACTTGTTGTACACTAGGACTGGGCCTCAAACCATGTAGATCGCACACTTATATGATTTATGATTGTTAGATGTGGACATGTGAACAAGCTGGTATGAGGTCCAGACACCTGCCACGTAATGTTATGATATATGTCACGGATTGTTGGATTTCATGATCAACTATTACAACTTGTATGATGATACGTGTACGTTACTTGTGTGATATGTGATTCCCCTTGCATTAAGTGTTTAAGAAACTGACTGTCATTGGTAACCACGTTAGGGCTTGGTTGACCAACTTGGAATACGTAACTAAAATTACCGAGCAAATCTAAAGTAAGTTCACTACTCCCTGAGCATGCGTCCCGGTGGGTGGCATAAACAAATAGGTATTCCTGAGAGGAATACGTCTTTTCTGGGTTAAACTGGGATGTTGGATAATACACTCACTCCTATCACCTTAAGTCTCATCTTACTACCGAACTAGTTACCTGAGAAGTAACAAGGTATTAGTTGATAACCCTATTAGGCTTGGCAACCTCACATCGTACCTGAGAGGACGGGCGTGAACTAATGACCTTAACCAAATGACCAATGTTTGATAGGGCATTGGGGATGGGCAAACAAACTGACGCCATCTTGCGCTACTCGAGTTATTATCAACATCTTTTTAAATTAAACACTTGGCAACTAAACGTTTTTACAAAACTGTGAACTCGCCAGCTTTGTGCAGATACACTTGTCTGCATGCTTGCAGGTCGTTAGATTTGGATATGAAACTTGCTATCTGGATTGTTGGAGTGGTCATGGGTCGAGTCACTTGGAAACACGAGACAAGTCTACTGGTTTTCATACATTTAGATTTTGAAACACTTGAACAATGATTTACATTATGCTTCCGCTGAACATGTTGGGTTTTAATTTATGTTTTGAAATTACAATATCTTAATAAATGGGAACTTTTACATAATATCTTGTTATTGGTCCAATGTGATTAGTGGCTAGATCTTGGTACATCACAAACCTCGCGGGGTTCCCGCATGTGGTATTTTGGGGGTGTGACAGTGTAGGACTTTCGTGCAATGTCTAAACAAAGTCTAATATACCATGGTAACTATTATAGGGCGTGATCAGTCGCTTTAGATTTCATACACTTAATTTAATATGCCGAGCTAATCTAAGGTGAGTTCACACTTTTATAAAAAGCATGTAATTCCCGGTGGTTTGGGAATGGAGCAAATAACAACCATCCCCCTTGGGTGGGATGCAACCTACGTATTCTCCTTTGGTAGAATACGGGTAACCTCGTCCCCTTGCGAGGGACAAAAACCGTTAATTTACTATTTATTTAACATGTCTTATGCGGAGTAGACGGAACTCTATCTGAAAGTCCCCACACATTTTATACCGATTAATCGTCGGGCCAGTGGCGAACGGGTTTATTAGTTAAATAGCGACATTAGGTTTGACAAGCCTCACATCGTGCCGCAGAGGACGGGCGTGGACTAATCTACTTGGGCACTTAGTCAATAATGATAGACATTGACTCGGGGCACTAAACATAACTACAATCAGTAGTCGATATGGTACATCTAGTAGTTTAAAACAATGGGGTAGCTCCCCATGACATGTTTTCTAAAGAACAGAGTAATTTAATAAAACTACGTTTTCAGAACAACACTAAACAACTGTGAACTCGCCAACATTTTTGTTGATACGTTACTACATGCTTTGCAGGACGTTGGGTACTATGCTGGAGCTTGCACGGAGGAATGGTCATTGTGGCGGGGAACCATCTATTGGATTCCTATTAAACTTTATAAATTTAAACTAATTATTGGGTTTTTAACTTTATGCTTCCGCTGACGCTTGAACACGGTTTTGCTCATTTGTTTTCGTAACACTAATCGTATTGATTGTGGTGGTTTTTACTTTACTTTATTTGATGTTCAATATGATTGGTGGCGTGATCCTGGTCAGTCATACGCCTCGCGGTAATGCTCCGCATGTGGATTTTGAGAGTGTGACATTATCCCTGAGATAAATGAGTTTTTTAACTAGAGTTAGTTTTTTGGACTGAAATGACACGTTTCGAGAACGTCAGAGAGGAAACTCGTACAATTTTGAAAATTGACCTGAAATGACATAAGTGATAAAACCATAAATGACAATTAACTCTATATTATGCTTGATAAAGATATTAGTATAAAATATATATGTAATGACTAGTTGTTTACAACGCTGAATGTAAGACTCTTTAAAAGACGATATTTTGATCACCAAGTGATCTGGTCAATAGAATATGTTCCGATAACAACCACCATCTCTGTGCACTACAAGAAGAATTCCCTTATGCATTAAAAGATTGAATTGGTATCTCATTTAAAAAAAAAAAGATATAAAGTCGTCACACTCCTAAAGACGACATATTATGCCATAAGAAAAAGTAAGGATCATCAATATCAAACAAAACGAAGACGTAAAACGACAAGAATCACATATTGCAACAATGTGTTGATAAGCATCGCTAAATTGTCGTGTAACTACTTTATGGAGGTATTGAAGAATTTACATATGAAATTGATATAGAATCAGAATAGCCGAATAGGTGTGGTGTGAAGAAAGAATCTATAGATATTCAAATCGCTAATGTACAAAGTAAATACCACAATGCCAAAAGAGCCACAACCTTTCAATATGCAAATGTCATAAAGCACAAAGCATGAAAGAATAAAGATGAATGAAATGTTAGGTATTTGAGTTAATAACAAACAAAATGTTAATGATACCTACTTTTCACTTCTAAATTTCATTTTGATTTTTGAATTTTAAAACGGGTTTACAAATCAAGATGATCTTCTTATGGTACGTTAGTTGCTATATAACTACAAACAAACAAACGCCAAAAGACGACAACAATATAGTAGCCCACATATGTACTATCATATTCTAAACCACTAATCGATGTCGTTCTTGAGTGTGACATTTGTACGAGCAAATGCCTGATGAAAAGACCTGGAAAGTTGGACAGGAACATGGATAATTACTATTTATGGTTAGAAATGACAATCAACAACCAAAATAATAGAATTTAACTTAATAGAGAATCCCATAACAATAGCATTGTCATTACATAACTAGAAAGGGCATGACATACACATACATAAGAGCACACATATCTAATATGTACCAAACAAGAAGTTGTGTTACAACTTACAAAATGCATATCTCAAATCCACCCCTACAACCCAACTTTCTGAAATTCCTAAATTATCCTTCTTATATGACTATAGTTATTAAATTATCTTGCCACATCATCACACCCTAGCCACAGCCTTGCACACCAATGGCTTCTTCATTTCCATTGACATTTTCAAACACTCTGATAAATCAACTGAATCCGACCCGGATCCGGAGTCGACCCATTTGAAATTCTGAAGCAACTGGGCCAACCAAAGTTGAACAGTAGCCAAACCCATTGCCTTTCCCGGGCAAACCCTCCGACCCGCGCCAAACGGAGCCAACCGAAGATCCGAACCCATTATCGAAACCTCCTGACCTATAAACCTATCTGGATTGAACCTTTCCGGGTCAGCCCAGATTTGATCATTATGGGTTATGGCCCACATGTTGACCATGGCCGTTGTCCCAGCTGGTATCATGTGTGGACCCACTTGGGTATCGTAAATTGCAAGCCGAGCCCACGATAGAAGTGGGCCCGGTGGGTGGATACGTAGAGTTTCTTTTACAATTGCATGTAGGTAAGGCATGTTTGGAAGATCCTCATCAGATACGGGTCGACCCGACCCCACAACACTATCGATTTCGGATTGTGCTCTTTCTTGAATGTCCGGGTGTAATATCATCCTCGCCAAAATCCATTCCAACAGGATCGCCACCGTATCTGTTCCCCTGAAGATCATTTCCTGCAAAATCATAATGTTATGATTACTAATTATTGAGATATTTAAACCAAATCAAACAACTGTGTGAAATTTTAGGGTGTAATTTCATACAGTTTGTGCAGGGCTAACTTAACCTAGAGCGTGAATTCGGGAGCTCTATTTCTAAAACCCTATTGGTTTCCTTATTAGCTTTTCAATCTCGGCCCGACTCGTTTCTTTTTTTTATTACCAATATTGTTTATTAATTTACACATAATGTATAGTGTGATAGGGGAAGTTCAAATGAAAACCACTATTATTGTGAAAACTCGAAAACTAATTAAAAAAGCCAAAAAACATGCAAATTTTTATTTTTTTGCATACCAATTTTCGAAGGTTTTTTTATATAAAAAAAAATT